>VUQI01019042.1:33108-63293 GCA_015106735.1 Paratilapia polleni | reverse complement strand
AAGGCTAGAAAAAAAAAAAAAAAGCAAAAAAAAAAAAAAAAAAAAACAGCATTATTAAGTCAGTGGTCCTAACTTTCACTTAGTTCTTATGTGTCCATCTTTGTCAAAATGTTCTTTTACTGGCAGACTGCAATATGCTACTGGTTTTGTCTCTAATGGGCCCCAAATGTCATATGCAATTCCAAATTAAACTTATGTTAAATACCTAAAGAATCACCAGAATTCCACATACTCAGCAATACTACAACTCCCATGTGCATCACACCACAGGAGGACCTGGGTTATAATCTACTATCCAGTATAATCCTGACATTGGAAAAGGTGAACAAGAAGTACCTCATAAAAACAATCATCTCCCACTTGCCCTTTTACAACTGGGCCTTTGCTAATAGCCCATTATACCTGGGGTAATTAAGAGGGTTTAATCAAATGCACTACGGAGTGATCGTCCTATTAACTTTTAAACCCCACGTGAAAAGCTCTTAAGTAAATGAATTAAGCCTTGTTGCCACTCTTGCCACTACTTAGAGATTAATACCTAAATGCCTTCAGGCTTATGTGGACAGCCAGGGAAATTGGACAGATTGACCATGCATTGCAAATGTTCTTCCAATCCTCAACTGTATAATCTTTTTGCGATGCCCATTTTTTGTTAAAATAAAGAAGGAAAAAATACAGTTACAATGAATGTAAGAAAATTGATTACATTTTTTTTTAAACCAGTACTGTAAACTCCAAATGGAAGGCACCCCATGTAGTTTAGTAGTTGTGGGACAAATGCTGAACTGAATAGCATGATTTATGATTTGTTTTTATGAACGCTTTACATGAACGAGTCACACACACCTGTATCACACAAAATTACACCTAAAGATACCTGTGCAGTACTACCATCTAGTATAAACTTGGGTTAAGTGCTGTAAAATTGCGGGGAAAAAAACAACAAAAAAACAGAGGTGAGGACACCACTAAAGGAATAAATACAAACATCTAAACTAGTATAGTAATAAAATACAGGCTCACAGGCAAACAATTACTTACATAAGATTTTTAAAAAAAAATCTTATTTAAATACCACTTTTAACAAATGTGTTAAATTAGTTAGATTTCACAGAACGAGGGCAAGCGAACGCACAGATTTGCTTTCTCGCTCTCACATTCTGTACTTTCTGCTAAAAGTCTTACACAACGTTTTCCACAAGTCGTGTTTAATGTGTTCTGTAGATCCCCTGGAGGAATGAGTTGCCATGGTAACCACTAATTTAAACACACCAATAAACCAATAAACCAGTGTTTGCTCATCAATTATTTGTGCAGCATCTGTGAAGTCTCAAATGTAAGTTTTGTAAAGGCTGTTTTAATCCTGACTGATTCTGCACTAAAGAGCTTGAGAATGGCTAATTGAGCGAAAAATCTGAAGTCAAGCAGTTAAGACTGAAAATCCATGTCGTAACACTTACTAATAATAATCAGACTTTCACTGATTATATAATAGGAACACTGGGCTTCATGGTTCAGGGAACCTCTGAAGACACCTAAGCCATTCTTCTTTCACCATGTACTATATTCTTTTCAGACTAAATATTACTCTGTAAGTAAAGTTAATTAGTAAGGTAGTTTTTACAGTTTTTACAGATGTGACAGGAGGACACATCATAAATCTTCACCATAATGGAGTGCTTATACATTTCAGCACTGCCACTGATATTTCAGGTTCCTTGTATCTCCTGTGAGCAAATCTCTGAGGTAAAACCTCCTCTGATCAATTCTTGACTAAAAGAACAAATGTCAGATTTGTATCGTCTGGCTCCTCAACGCCTCGATTGACACGTGTCGTTGTGATCAGACAGGGATTCCATTTAAAGGTTATGGTGTTTCACTGTTGGAATGACAATGCACCGGGCATCTGCAATCAAGAGAAGTTCAGACTGCTCAGTCTGGAACAATCTGTACTGTAGCTGCAGCAGACTCTATAATATGCAGTTGGGTATGAATTGAGGTCAAAAATTGCACGACGGAGGCGGCAGACATGCAGTCAGACACACAGGCAAACAGACACGGCTATCGGGGGAGTTAAGTGTAAGTGGATGCAATCTGATGAGGTAGACAGAAAGAGACATGGACTTGTGTGTTTGTGTATGTGTGTGCTGAAAGGGTTATGTACTCTATTTGAGGGAGGTGAATACCTATTGCGAGTTGGGCAGATGATCTGGAGACAGTTTTGACTGTGAATTAATACAGTGAAATCTATGTGGTCCTTTATTTGGGCAATTCTATGAGTGCATTATATTCTCATTCTCAATAAAGACACATCAGTGATAATATAGTTCTAAACTTGACACTAAAAACAAATACAGAAGGTACCATTTCAGCAACTATTAAATCAATGAAAAAGTGCTATTGGCAAACTTTTAAATACACATTTAAAATGTTTATTCGACTGAACAATGCAAATCCAAATACATCTGCCACACTATTAAAACCACCTGCCTAATAGTGTGTAAGTCCACTTGGTGCTGCCAAAACAGCTCTGATCCATTGAGGTATTGACTCTACAAGACCTCTTAAGATGTCCTGTGGTAACTGGCACCAAGACCTTAGCAGCAGATCCTTTAAGTCCTATAAGTCGCAAGATGGGGCCTAAATAGATCTGACTTGTTTTTCCAACAAAACCCACAGATGCTTGATCGGATTGAAATCTTGGGAATTTGAAGGTCAGGTCAACCCCCTTCAAAATCTCTGTCATGTTCCTCAAACCGTTTCTGAACAATTTTTACTGTGTTGCAGGGAGCATTATCCTGCTGATAGAGGCCACTGCCATCAGGAAATACTGCTGCCATGAAGGGATGCAGGCAGTCTGTAAAACTTTTAGGTAGGTTTTTCAGGTCCAACTAACATCCACCTCTCAGCACTGCCACCACTGGCTTGTCTTCTCCAAGTACAAACCTTGCTGCCATCTCTTCCTAGGCAAGAAAAAAAAGAAACAGGCATGCACACTTCATGGTGCCAGCTGAAGGTATTTTCAACAGTGACATTGTGTGTTTTGACAACTTTCTATCATAGCCATCATTACGGTTTTCTGCAATTTGTGCTACTGTGGCTTCTTCGTGTGATCACTGTGGGTTCCCATGACCCTAAAGCAGTTTCACCTGGTGTGCCTCCATGGACAAACTAACCACTACATGCCAGGAAATCCTAAGAAAACTTGTTGTTTTTGAGATGCTCTGACTCAGTTTTCATGGCATCACAAATTAGCCCTTGTCAAAATTCACAGATCTTCAGACTTGCCCATTTTTCGTCCTTCCAACACATCAGCTTCACAAACTGTTCACACACTGCCTAATATATCCAACCCCTGACAGATGTCATTGTAAGGAGATAATCAGTGTTATTCACTTCACCTGTCAGTGGTTTTAGTGTTGAGGCTAATCAGTGTATAATTACTAGGAACATATGGTTCATCCACAAGAGGTTTAAAACTAGAAAATCAGGTATATTTCCATGAGTTAAATCCCTTTTACTTAGTACTATAGAATGCAGGGTCAATCTAAAACTTGTTAGAATGTGTGTGTACCAGCCTTACCGAAACTAATTCTTATATCAGACATTTATTGAACTTGGCGTTTTCAGTAATTCTAGTGCTAATGGTTTTCATGTTTGCCCCCTCTTTTCTCTAAAGAGCAGACTGAAGGGGTCTAAAGATGAAATGTTGTTGGACATGATTAACAAACAGCAGACCAGTGTAAATGTCTGCGGCTATAGACATTGGATGACCGGCTGTAATTGATTACAGCCAGTGTGATGCAACAAGGCACATTACTATGCTAATCCAGCCAGCCCCAGTGATAGCAATGTGGTGTGTTGTGAGTGAGCGAGAGGGAAAAGGAAAAGAGACAATCAAGAGAGTGTGAGACTGAAAGGGATAGAGAGCAAGTGAATGGCTGTGTGTCAGTGTGATCGCAGTGTGTTTGTGTGCACGCCTGTCTGTCCCATTGAGATGCCTGAAACACAAAAGCAGCAGCCAGCCTGGTCTCCTCTGCTCTCACAACATTGCTTGTCATCATGATGACATTTGAAAAAATCCTCATAGAGGACAAAAGACCAAACAGTGAGTGGGTGGATTTGTCTACGGCTAACCTCCAGCTGTCGGGGTGAGAGAGCACACTAGAAACAATGTAAATCGAAGCCCTCAGAATATGTAATCTGCCCATTAGCCGCTTTCAGTGTTAGCATTAGCATTTCAAGGTGAGAGCTAGAATAATCAGGCTGCTTTAAATGCGGCCAAAAAAAAAAAGACTACAGATGTGGGTTGGCATTGCAGTGACTTGTTTTCACACTTGCTGCCGTCATGGTCTCTCCTCCAGATTAGCACCTGCCCTCTCGACAGCGGGTGTGCTAGCAGGTGCTAATCTGTTACAGCTAGCTCTGCACTGTGAATGTATTTCAGCACCACCATACTTTTTGAGCCATTCCGATCAGCATGGTTCCATCTTGAGTCACTCTAACAGACTGCTCAGAGTGTTTGCACATGGAGTTTATCATATTTAGCAAGCCTGAATAGGTTTGATATCTCAGTTTTTATGTACACAATAACATGGTTTTTAGAGTCAAAATCTAGGTCTGAGATAGTCTGCTTGCAGCTCAATTTTGAGGTATAATCGCACTTCCATTATAAGCCAAATACTAGTGTAATTCAGTGTTGCCAACTCCTCAGTAAGGAAAGTAGCTATTGGCTGTCCTAAAAGTCGCTATAAATCGGTAAATGACGTCATCACCTAATTTGCATAATTGCATATGTATGTAATTGTAATGGACGCTGTAGGAGAGAGGAATCAGTGGGGACGCTGTGGGAGAGACAAAAAGTGAGTAAAAAAACACAGTAAATATGTTTAGAACTACAAATGAACTTTCTTCTGTCAATTCTTGTATTTTTAATGTCACAATTCCGACCCTCCTCACTCAATCAGCCAGCGGCGGCTTCTCGCATGCGCGATTCATTTGCAGTCTGGAGGCAGAGTGGTGAACATCTCCTGCTCTGGCTGCAGCTGGGAGGGACTGCTGCGCGAGGACTGGACCGTCTCTGAGTGCTTTGGGACGGGGGAGGGGCCCACGGCAGCACCCGCTGCTCGTTGAGAAGAGTACAAAGAACGATACGTGCTTTCACGTCAGAGTCCCCAAAAGTCTCCAATAACACCAGAAAAAAACAGAAAAAGAGTCGCTAGAGGGGTCTGAATACTCGCTAAATATAGCAATAAAGTTGCTAAGTTGGCAACACTGGAGATGCAAGAAGAGGTTTTTGAATGACATCTGACACTATGTCAGCTTATTACATAGGGGGGCCCTAGCCCCTCCTGACATGAGCGTCACTGAGCCAGCCTATAAGGGCTGGCATAATGGCATTTGAGCTTCTGATGAGGTCACGCAGGAGGAGTTTCCATAGTGAGACATGAAACGAATGCTTTGAAAGAGAACCATGCAGATCAGTAAATGTTGCTTGTTGGATGTAGAGGATCTAGAAATGTTCAGTGTGTGAGAATGAAGAGTCAAGGATAAGAGTCCCGTTCCCAGTCTTCAGTCACGCAGCCAGAGCACTGTGGGATCAAGTCTGTAATAAGGCAGGCGCTGCTTCTCCAGACCTGACGTGCTGCTGCATGGAGACAGAGATAAGTTCTTGCTTGCTCTTTTCCTAAAAATCAGGAGCCAACAGGGTCTTCTCACATTCAGTATCTGACATAATAGATATCTAGTAAAAGAAGTGATTAGAGTCCAGCTCATTCAGGAATGACTGAATAAAGCCATTACTGCAAATAGTGTTATCTGAGGAACAATTCCTTGTATTTTAGTGACATATCTTCGCCTGGAAAATACGTTTGCCAATCCTTTAGGCCCCCACTGAAAATGACGCATTGTGAGCTCCGGCCCCTAGTTTGCAACGGTTCACCTATTTTTGATATGACAACAAGAAAGATGCAAATGTGGGTCCAGATCTGAAAAATGATTCTTGTCACTTCTAAAAAGGGATTGTAAGACTTTGTATGCAGATGGCACTTTGGAGGGTTGACAATACAGGCCAAACAGGTGACATGCACATCAGTCATAAGCTTCAAGCCGCGGGGAAATAATGTACTGTTTTATGGATATATAAGAGAAATGGCCCCAGGCCAAACCAAGCTCAGCATATTTAATGTCCCTGTGTGTTCATGTGTATGTATATGTGTGTTGGTGGAAGAGAGAGAGAGAGAGACTAGTCAAAGTTTCTCTCACTCTCTCTCTCTCAGCCTCACCCTTTCCTTGATGAATTATCAATGCTTTAAAGTAATCAGTATGCAGAGGCCAGATTCAAAATTGTATCCCTGCAGACACATGAACTAGCATTCTCAGACACTGAATTTAGGTTTTTCCTATGTGTTGTTATAGGAAACATGAACATGCATCATAATCCTGTTTGGCTTACAGAAAGTTCAAATATTATGAAAAGATTTGCTTTTGCTGATTCATTGCATCTCCTGCAGTTTTGCTGAACTATATTTCAAGTGAAAGTGCTGAGTTGAAGATGATGAATTGCAATTATATTTTTGAAATAGGTAGCAATGCAGCCATGCTGTATGTATACTAAACTGCAAGGCAGTATATTTAAAATTATTTTATACCATACAAAATATAATAAACTTATCAGGTTTGATTTGCAGCAAATATGTATGATGTAGCCAAAAATGGAACTTGATGATTCATCCTGCTGACTTTATTGGGAAATCTCTTCAGTCTAAATGATAATGTAGTATATTCATTACTACCTGAAGATTATCTTTATAGTTGCATCTCATGCACAGATACAAAAACATTACAGGTATGTGGGCATTTACAGCTTCTCAGTGAAAATGGAGAGTATCTACAGTAATGGTCAGTGTTATAAACACACTTTGCCCACAGAACCTAAGCAAGGATTTACCTCTAATGACTTCTCAACTGATAATAACCACCAGCAGAGACTGCTGTAGATAGTGCATTGCTGTCATTTTAAAGCACAGATAAAAGCCTTTTCTACACCAGCTATGATCAGCATTTTCTTCCCCTTTGTTCACATTTTAAAGACTTATTTATTTTCCTTGGTAAACCTCAGTGATTTATCATAGACTTGTTCCTACTGTGAGCAATGTAGCAGGAGAGCCAAGTTCTCTACAGAAGTTGGTTATTGGTCACACTCAATGATATTTATAGTGCATGCCTCTCAATTTGTGTCAATTTAGCACAATCATTGAAGCATGAATTCTATGTTATGAGTGATAGAGCTATTAAATATAATTACCAGTTCAAAAACAATTCTCTGCCCAGATACACTTAACAGTATCATGGAACATAAAGGTTAGTCACTCGTGTTGCTGCAGGAGGTTGTTTTGGGGCGGCTGATGTGGAAAAATGATTGTAGTGTGTTGAGGCATGACTCTACTCAGCATAATTGGAGTAGACAACTTCCAGACATTTATCAAGTGGAATCTTACCCATGTTATGATCAGATGATGATGTTTTACTCTTAGCAACAGAACAAACATACCAGTGCACCTCGATGAAAGCCCTATCTGGTCATAACACACAAATATGACCCTTTACAGTTAAGCAGGATATAAATCAGAGAGCAGTGTGCATACTAACTTACATGAATTACAGTAAATGACTGCAGTGTGACCACAGAGTAGAGCAAATGGCTACACAAGGTACTGTGCTTCTAGTTGCATGGCCACAAACACGAGCAGTCTGTCAGCTGCATTTCAGATGCTAAGTACCCAAATGGGCCCGTGTTCGCCTGACTGAAGACGGCCACAAGCAATGAACTCTGTCATCAGCATCAATTACAAGAGAGCACAGCAGTAAATGTATCCTTTGAAAATGGGCTCAGGGATTTCAGAGGTTCAGCTTGTTGTGATCCAACATCTGATAATGAAATACTACAAACATGCCAGCTTTTCTCTAATTCAAAAACTCGTGGAATACAATGTAGTAGCTGTATACACAGTAAATGGCTATAGCTAATAAAACATATGCAGTACCTGATAGCGGAGAGTCCTTGCACAAAAGGGCTGCAATATTTAATTTGTGTGATGCAAAATTCAGCACTTCACTCAGCACAAAAGGACTGCCTATATTCAGCAGTTAAAGTGGTGATACTTCAAACAAAACAGCACTTGGAGGGTTGAGCATGATTATTTTTAGTGGCTTTTGTTTCATTCTACTTAGTCCTGACTAGTATTCAGAGAGAAGCAAATGCATGTAAGTACTCTAGCCTTCTTGATATTTCATTTCTGTCTGACTGATATAATGCAAGAATGATTCAGATGACAGTGAGACACTCTTGAACAGCCATGCATCCCAGAGGTTATTATTATGCTTGCAAAGATGATTCCGAGAAGGTCTTAATGTAGTAAGGAGCATCAGACACTCCACTTGTGGCTGCACTCAGATCATCATCTTTATCATTAACATTGTAGCTTTGTCACTTAGGCAAGAGGTCAATTCACTTTTCATTTAATCAAAATGCAAATTAGAGCTTCAATTTCATGTGCCAATGATGAAATATTTATTTATATTTTCACAAACAGGCAGGACCTAATGTCCATCTCCTCCTCCTAGCATTTTTCAGCATTCATTTAAAAACGCCATTTTTTATTTACTTAAAGTGGCTTAAGGGTTAAGTATGATTGAATGCTTGCAAAAAAGACCTTGATGTTGTAACTAAGGAGATCACATATAATCTCTGTTCTGCATCTCTGCCAGACTGTCTTATTCCATTTGTATTGTAATTCAGCTTTTCTACCCAAGTCCTCAAGTTAAATTCTTTGACTTTCATTAACTTGAAATAACCTTCTAAAGGGGCGAACCGCAAAGTGTTGTAATGGAGTTTGCCTTGGAAGACATAACTTAAAGCTAATGTAATGAATGTAAGAAACAAAAATATATGCAGGTATAGAGCTGTCTGGGAACTCTGGAAAGGAAGATTCTTTTGTCTTTATTTCCCAGTGATGTAATATGAATTTAAACAAAAGGATGCAAGGCTTTTATTATGAGTCAAAGATTTCATGTGCTTAATAATGATTAAAAAGGGACATGTGGAGAAAATGGCCAATTAGGCTCACTGTCAGAATTAACAAGTTTCAGACAGCAACAGAAATGTCACCTAGACTATTTCAGTATAAACATCAGCAGACTTCCTCTACAGATTTCTTTTATTATCATTATAATTATCATGAAGGTACTGTAGGTATGAATGAATGTAGGAAGTGATGACTCACGCAAGCACTGAGGCAGGTCTCCGCTCCATGTCCCGTTCCCTGTGCAGGTTAGCACAGCAGGGAAGGACAGCTCATAGCCAGGTAAACAGGTGTAACTCACACTGGTTCCCCACTCCAGGACTGAGCCCTCCAGGAGGCCGTTGGGGATGGATGGGGGTGTAGGACATGTCACCACTGTTGGGGTAGAGAGGACATGCAGGTCACAAATTTATCAGAGTATAGTCAATGCACAAATCAGACTCAGTCAAATTTGAGTCAAGGCAATGTTTAAAAGAGGACAAGAACAAAAGAAACAGAAGAGAGCAAGACCAAAATTTCCAAGCAAATCCATCAGAACTGAAAAAATTCTCAGAAGGAAATATTGCAGCTTCTCATTCTGACAACTTACAGGTCTCTCTGATGTTAAGGGAAGAATCAATAATTAGTGCATGCTGCCACCCTCTGCAATAGTGGAAGGTCCAAAGCAAACATGAAGTAGCTTGAGTTAAGGGTAAAATTTCAGTCTTCGATAGTGTATGGGCATCGTGTATGACTCTCTCTTTGAGACAGTCTGAATATTTGCTGGTGGGAAGGTGCCTTGAGATCCAAGACATCGCAAAGATAAAATATAAATACAACAAGAAAATTCTGTGATTTTGAAAATACTGGCTTTTATAGCCTTGGATGCAAGGCTGAAAGATCAAAAGAATCCTTGAGGAAACACTGTTTCTTTCTTCTACCTTGAAGCAATTGAACCAAAAAAGCTACTGGATGTAACTCAAGGAAAACAGACAATGGATAATTGCTATGATTTACCCAGATTTACAAGGATATGGCTACACCCTAGGTCTTGCATTTCTAATTGAAATGTTGATAAACTCTGAAGGCAGTGATGTTAAGATTGAGTAAGATGGATGGAAAAATGTCAAACCTAGTAATACGCTCATTTTTCATTCAATAAATTGTCATTCTCAAAGGTTTTATCTTCCCACCCATATCCAGACTGTTAAAATATTTCCCGGCAACTTTTCTTAAAACAAGTCAGCTTTAAATGCAGGTTAAAACTGGTCGGCGTCAAGCATCAAATTATTACTATCTTACAGACATCAAGAAGTAATAGAGGTGGCACTAATTCACCATTCTGCATAGTGTGGATTACGACTTAGTGAAAACTAGGTCTTTAGCCGAGAGAAACAGTCTGTTTTGACTGTGAGGGATTTCTGTTTGGAGTATACTGAATTATTTCTGTGCAAAATGAGGGGGACATCTTGTGTCTATGTAAGTCGTAAACTTTCTGCTCAACAAATGTAATAAATGAATGCATAATAAAGCTCAGAGTTTGTTCTGACACACTTGGAGATGAACCCGTGGGGACGCAGATGGGATATGGGTTTTAGAGATGTGAATAAATTAGTGTTGCTTTATACCATTGCAATCCTCCCTCAACACCCATCGTTTCCTCAAGTCCCCCCCCCCCCTTCTTTTTTCTTTTTGGCATTCTTGTGTTTGGTTAAACACTTGAACAAACATCTGCAAATTGAAGTCAAGCCTTATTCGGGTTTTTCAACTGTGGCAACATCAGATGTTTAGTGTATATCTAAATTAGATGCGTCTTTCTACATATAGCTCCCTCACAGACTAGGTTTTAATTCTCTTTTACATGGGGTGTAACAATCTTATTTTGAGAATTCAGAAATCAAAAAGTTATGACTATTTAAAGCTATTTTACACAACATCAAACTGAACAGTGTTATGTTAACAGAAGGTAGGCACATGATGGACAACTTCCTTGCCTCATTAGCTTAAGTTTTTATTATCTACACAATGAATTACAGTAAATGTGGAGCAGCCACTGTGGGATATTCACACATCCTCTCAAAGGTAGAACCATCTTTTGTTCTCAGTTGGCAGCAGATCCAAAACGATTTCCATATGGACATCTTGCAGCAGTATACAGTATATATAACGCATGCTATAACCAGAACAATATTTAGGCCACGGTGAATAGAGATTAAAAATAAGAGTAAAACCCTGCCCATGTTGCAATCTGTTTTTTAATGTTTTGTTTGTTAATGTAATTTTGTCTCTCAAGTTCTTAAGGAGAAACAGGTTCACTTAAAATTGTTCCCCTTTGAAGTTAATGAATTAGTAAAGAGTGTCTTCAGTTTGGGATTTCCATGTTGTTGCTCTGGAGCTTTAGGGAAAAAAAAAAGGGTGCTTCATTCTGAATTATCTCTCTAAAATGCCCAGCTGGATGCTGTAAAGTAGAAAGTAGGTTTGCGTGTGTATTGGAGTGATCTTACAGTATGTCTGTGTGAAAGAAATAAAAAAAAGGGGGGAAAAGGGAAAGATAAAAAATGCATGAGAGCACATGTGCAAGTAGGCAATTTACACAGATTAGAGGAGTAGGTCTTCTAATCCTGTAAGCACTGCATCAGAAATTACTTGCCTTAAAAAAACAAACAAAAAAAAAAACAAACAAAAAAACATAAAAAAATAAGGCAGAGGTGGCAGGCAGAAGTGAACGAGAAGCGGAGAGTGTCCCCATTTTCCTAAGTAAGTTCCTAAGTAGTTCTAAGCAGCATTAGTGCCTCTTAGCTGAACATGCCAAACCTGGGATTCAAACTGAATCCTTGCCGGGCAAGGCTTAGGATGCGTCATCACACACAAATGCTGTGGCTCATACACTAAGTGCAAATTTATGCCCAGACTCGGCATATGCAAAACCTCTTTGTCTCCTTTAGTCTCAATTTTTCCTCCTCCTGGCTTTCCTCTCACTTTTTTCACCCCCCTCTATCTTCTCCCCCCTCCCTTCCTGGAATACTAACTCATTTCCCTGTGGCACAGTCATCCAAAATCTGTGACAAGATGACAGATGCCAGGTGTGACAATTTCAAACAGCTCACCTTGCATGAACTGCGAGCACCTTCAACTTAAACCCAATCATGCAAAATAAAAGACAAAAAACTTGTACCAGAATAGGCATTGTTTTCAGTTTCACATGAAAGAAAGGAAAATAGATATTTTCCCAGTCCTTTTCTGAGACATCCCACTGTGTAGGCTGTCAGGGAGAGAGATGATAAAAAAACCTATGATTACCAGTGTGCTTTTCTATTGCTTGTCCTAGATAGTCTTAGAAAGAGACCAAAGGAGAGGAAGAGCACGGGGAGAAAACAAAGGGGAAAACAAAGCTTGAAACCTCTGTACTCCTTCTTTATACCCCATCCACACTGAGGAATGGAAAAATTAATGTTGAGCACCCACTTAGTAATCAAAGTCCTCTCTCTTTCCTTTCTTTTATTCATTTATCTCATGAGAGAAATAAGTGCTATTGGAAAAGTGAAAGCAGTAGAGAGATGGCAAGGAGGCAGGAGGGACCTTGTGGCTCACTGACTAATGCATACAGGTCAGCGTGAGCTGACAGCATTCAGGCAGTGGCAGCGGTGGGAGAAAATGTGAGAGTGTGTAAGCATCTGTGTCTACGTATGCATGAGAGAGACACTTCTGTAATTGAATGCCCCCATGTGATTGTATTCATGCACAGCGGTGTGTGAGCGAGTGTGATGAGGAGGCCTAAGCTCTAGGGTTCTGCTCCTTTCCACACCACCCCCATTAAGCGTAGCAGGATCGGGGGCCGAGTGCCTGAGCGGTTGCAGTAGCTGTCAAGGATTAGAGCTCAGAGGTTAGGAATGTCACACAGTTTTAATACACACATGCTTGCACATATACACCCATGCTCTCTGTCTCTCTCTCTCCCAATTTAAACAGCTGTGGGTAACAGTTGTGCAGCCATCAATTCAACCAACAGGTTCAGCAGACAATACCACAGAACATGGCATGTTAATAATGAATAGCACTAATAAAATATTACAATCACTGTCAGACTGAATTTTATAATCTTCTAGACAAGGTTGAGCAGAGAAGATTAGTAGGGTAAGAAGTATCTTGGTTTAAACAACTCCCTATGAGCTCAACTATCTCTGGATTCCTAAAAGCATCTTATATATGGGTTCTATCTACAAACAAAACAGCCATTACACAAGAAGCAAAAATGATCAAGCTCTGTGATTTTGCCTAATACTGACTCCCTTTCTAAGAATTTGTGTGTCTTATTTTCTTTAACACTCTGCCTTTCTGGATTGTGCCTGTGTATATTTCTCCAAACAGGTTCTTATGTTTGAACATGACAGCCTCTCACACCCTGCCTATTTTCTCACATTTCATTTGTCCTTTCGTGTATCTCAAGAGGATTGCTTTGCTGTAACTGAGACAGCAGCCTGGGAACAGTTCCTTAGCAACAATGAGCCGCCATTAGCCTTGTGGGCTCTTCCCCTTCCTGGTGTACTTTTGAACTGTTCACTGCACAAGTTAATCTTCCCTGCAATACTTACATTTGGGTGTCAACTGCAGAAATGCTAATCTATGCCTCCACTCAGGCATCATAAATCACAGAGTGATGTATCGCTGATGGGCGTACAACAGCTAAGTCCTCTTCCTGGATTTTCTAACTTTGATGTTAATCATAGAGTAGAATGGGAAGAAACTTCAGGGAGAGGATCCCAGTGATTAACTGTTGGGGTACAATTAGAGAGATCCTTGTGGTGATGAAGAGGACTTATTAGCCATCCATCACCAGGTGTCAGAAGAACTTTTAGCATTGGCTCTTTGCGTTCACAGGTGCAACTCTAGATGCAGGAGGGGGTGAAATCACTGTCTAAAATCAAGAGCACCAAAAATTTGTTACACATAGAGTAGATATATAGATTTTTTTTTTCTCTAAACCCAGCTGAGCAATGTGGCCATATCTAGGGAAGCGTAGAAAAATAGCAATATTTTTGTAATGAATGGATGATATTTTGAGAAATGCATTGAAAATGGCCTATTTTCTATGTGGGTTCTTGAGGATATGTGCATGCAAATATATGGACCTTATTATGCAAATAGGTGAATGTCTTTCAGTGTCATTGCCATTTGCATTATCAGAGCACTTAAGTGAAGAGTATATGGCAGTATCTGACTACACAGGAAGCCTTGTGTCACCTTTCTTGCTAATCTCATTAGATCTCTGGGTGTAAGCATATACTTTAGATTGTGCTTGACAGTGTGCTAGCATGCCAAGGTTGTTACAATGCAGTCTGATGGTTATCAAGGTTGACCATCCACTGCAGCAAGTGTTTGATATAGTGTAGGAGAAATGTGTATCTGTGGGAGGTACTTACCTTGACATGTTGGCATGGCTCCACTCCATGTTCCATTGGTGGTGCAGGTCCTGGTGACAGTGTTGTCCCCCCCTGCCATCACATACCCCAGTTGGCACATGAACGTCACATTCTGGCCCACTGTGGTGTCATCACCAAATCTAAGTCCATTTGCTGGGATACCAGGGTCGCCACAGGTGATCACTACCATTGGGGGTCAAACATAAGGACTGCATCAGAAATCATCTTAAATGGTATGGAGTGAACTTTAATACGAAACATATTGCAAAATAAAAATAAAGCACCCTTATATCTACAAATGGTAGAGAAAAAGCAGTAAGGGGTTATCAAGTGAGCACAAGGGAGGGCCGGCTTCTTCCTCAAGATTTTCTATTTATTTATTAATATTCTCTTTATTATATTCTCTTGTAGCATCATTGGTTGGTTTCTTAATCTTGCATTTGTTTACCTGTGCCATCACTATGCACTTGCTTTGTTCAGATGCTATAGGGAAAAATAATGGGTACAGCTTTGCGGTTAGTATTTATACTTCCAGGTTTAATAATGATATAGTACTCACATTAAATTTTTATCAAATGACTGAAACATCTGTGACATTTACAGCTGTGCATGGTGATAGGTGCTCACCTAATAAAATGAAGAATCAAAGGGGGTAACTTCAGCTAGACCCATATATTCTTACTTATTACAGTGATAATTTGCAGAAGAAGAAAAACTTAACTGTATGTGTATCACCAACTAGTTGGTAATTATATGTTGTGATTGGTACATGTTAATTGCTTCTGAGTATTCTTTCAAATAGTGCTGTGCAGTTGTGAATTGCCAGAAGCAACCCTGGTTCAACTTAAGTATGACTGATCAGGGTATTGGTCTTTACGTGATTTGGCAGGTCTGTAATGAACTGTTGGACATGTGAGAGTGGCAATTTGTTCACCTCTGAGGGACATTAACCTGTAAAAAATTACTGGAGGAACTAGCTTGGCTGCATTTTTCAAAGATACTTCTATGTAGTGTGTATTTCAGCTGGCCTTTGTAACCAACGACTCTACCAATGTAACTTCTGGGTCTGAAAAGTGAAGCCAGTGCACAAGCACTTTAAACCTGCATTCTTTCTCTTGGCCAGCAGGGGGTGACTTATCTGGTTGGAAAAAGAAGTCTGATAGGATAGAGAGGAAAATTACACTACTGCTCACCTGAACTATGACCTCAGTAAATATTTTCCTGATGTGTTTTTGGTTAATTGCTAGCATCAAGTCACGCTTAATACAATATGATGTTCATTTTGTAAAATATTGTCCCCTTTACAGTCAAAAAGGAGGGTGGAGCAGGGTATGTATTTGGATTGCCCAGCATTGTGACTGACAGGTTGCGTGCCGTTTTCCTCGGTTTCTTGATCCAATCCTTTGCTCATTACACCCGGTTCCGAAATTCAAAGATAGTGACAGTCAAAATGCTCAGCTTTAGGCTTCAACAGGGAACTTCACGAACCAATGTGTGGCTACATCCAACTTTTATAAAGAGTCTGTGTTTGTAATAAAATTAATGTGCTTACTCTGACTTTCTGTCTTTAAAAAACATCAGCATCCCCTTTTTTGAGTATGACTGGGAACCTGAAAAAAATTCCAGGGTTGAGTTGGATTTGTAAGATAATGAACTGAGGTTTTAGTCTAAATGTAATAGTTTTGTAATGGAAAGCAACATGCACGCAATTTCTCAAATGACATATAAAAGGCCATGTGACATTTAAAATGGATGGACAGTTTATTTGTTGTTATGAAGTTTGTTTTTTTTTTATATGCGATGCATAATGTGGTCAAAGGAACAATGAATCATCATTTTCCAAAGCAGCACTTTTTAGATACTAAGTACAACAATATTTGTCTGCCTCTTAGGTATATCTATAAAATAACTAAAAATGATTTACAAGGCAACTGACATAATGTAATGTGAAAATAAGGAATAACTACAGTGTCAGTTGGCTGTGCCCATGACTTAAGAATGAGGGACACCTGCACTGTCACAGTAAAACTAACAGTAATCATGATGTTTTATTTCTGCTTCACAATTCTACAATACACCACTGTGGTTATATAATTTGTCTAAATCAGCAGAAGAAGCGATAAAAATAATAATAATGCATTTTGTACAGTCTCTTCTTTTCATATGCCTACTCTTGGCTTCTTCTCATGGCACAGTTTCTCCAAAGTAAACAGATGGCTGAGTGTTGGCCCAGTATGTTGTCAGGTCTTAACCCAGTGCTATTGCTGATGAAATTATAGTTGCCAACCTTTATTTGATTGCTTTTTCATAGCCCTCGCTTCATCTCGGAGGTTCTAATTTGTGCATCCTTATTACAAAATCTTTCCTGACTTGTTCACCTTAATGTAAGAAGTCAGTTTGATGCATATGGCTGTCATTGCTAACGCCTCCTCCCTTAAATTAATTTCTGTTTGTTTATTTTCAGTTTCTGCCAAGGAATTCAACACTTGGAGGCGTTTTTTCCACTGCTGGGTAAAACTAACTTTGTATACTGGCAGAATTCATCTGAGAGCTGCTAGTTCTGAGCACAGGGGGAAAAGCTGGGTTCTTCATTTTGCCAGAAACTGAAATTTTAAGTTGATGACACTAAGTGATGAATCTAGTCCCATCTATTTTTAAAATTAACACAAAACAACAACACTAACTGTGACACCACAAAAACCAATGGCCTTTAGGCTTGTTTGGGATGTATAGCCATTTTGTTCTGTGCCTTTTCTGCTGACTTGGAGCAATGCCATACTCCGTCCTTCTTATATCATGACAAAGAATAAACTGCAGTGAAACTGGCGCTGATGTATTTGATGTTTGATGCACAATTTTCATAATATGCCTAACCCAAAGTGGTTTCTATTTCTGCAGATAGTAACTTTCTGAAAGCATACTGTTAAATATCAGAAATATCATCCTTGTTATTGGGTCTAAGCCCAGTCTAAGTCAGATATGTACACCATCAATCTAATCCTGAGACTTCAGCCCTGTGAGTTTTAAGTACTCATGTAATAATGCCACTACAAGTACAAGCTTCTCCGTGGTGCTTGGAAAAATAACATCAGGGAATCACCAAAGCATCTAGGGTTCACTGTCTGGTTTTTCACAGGAAAACACTGACCTTCTGATAGACCTAGAGGAAAAACCAGCCAGTAATATTTACTGTATGAGCACAATGAGTGTCTAAAATACTGTCAAAGAAATTATAAATTCATAGAGCATGCTATTTCAGATTGAATCTTGTATGCATATAGAGCATGATGAACAAACTATGTCGGCCAAAGACGCAGACCGAGAATCCCAGCCGTACACAAAAAACAGCCAAGCAATGATGCAATCAAGAACAGCCAGACTTTTCAATATTTCCAATGTCTGTTAACTTAACTTAACAGACTTCACTGTCTGCAAATATCTCTCAAAACTATGTCCCAAGAATGTCAGTTTCTGATGCATAAACTGCAAATAAATAGTGCACTATTTTGCCCCAAATCCGCATCAAGAAAACCTCTCGGCTACGAGGGGAAAACCCCCGCTCAGCGCAACTACACATGCCTGGGGGTGGGACCTGGCCAGTCAGCCAACGAAATTTGCCCCCTTAGTGATGCAGGCGACTTCTCCATCTTTAGCCTGTGGCGATAACGCTGGGTGTTTTGTGATCGATCAAGGGTTTCTTGTAAACATGGTGGAGTTTTTATCAGACGTTTAATCATTATGAATGTGCCACAAGTGAGTATTTATCTATTTGCCTCATTAGTCAATCACAAAAATTCAAAGAACTGACACAATTTCTTCAAATTAAAAATAAAGACAGATAAATGAGATCTGCTTTTTGCATGTTAATCTAGAAGTTTTGAAATTTTAGGAAACATAAAAAGTAAAAAATGAAAATTTGGGACTTCAGCGTGGTTGTTGCATGCTGCGTCACATATGTTTATGGTTTGGACTGCAGCAGCCGGGCTTCTGTATCTGTACTAGGATTATGTACAGTCTATTTGAATGTTTACGGTACATTTTGTGTTGCCACACTTTACATGCACAGTTCATTTTGACACCAAGCCACCAAAATTCCACATTATCTTGAATTAAGCATGGTATGTCTCTTTAAACCTGAGCCAGAAGCAGCTGGTATAAATAAAAGACAGCTCATAAAAATTTTAGCTGGTGTCAAGTGACCATCTTGTGAGGAAGTGGAAAAGTCATCTTTGTAGGGAAGAGAAAGGCAGAGAAAGAAAGAGAAAAATGTGTGCACATAAATGTAAATGTTTACATATGCCCCTCTATCTATAGGAGTGGAAAAACCAAGTCAGTCAGCACAATGCTGTCCAGCTGCAGGCTACTGACTTCAACAATTAAACTTAACTCTGCAGCTTTTTCACTCAGTACACTTATTTGCTTGTAAGAAAACAAATTGCTGTGAGAAATGAAGTCAATGAGTTGCTTTCAGTAAAATCTTGAGTTACATTTTCTTCTTGCTTCTCTACTTTCTTCTATTGTTTTCTCTACTTTGTTTGTAACCATAATGACATATTTTAGGAATGTTAGTGATCATTGATTTCTTTTTCTAAAGCAATGGGAGCCCACCAATTACTTATTATATTTAAGCTATCCTGGATAAACGAACTCCAATATGAAAAAACAGATCACTTCAGAAATATTTTCCTTCTAAGTGCACCAGTCTCTAAACTTCATTTAACTATATCCTCCAACAACACATCCCTCTGCACCACTAGGGGATTCCAATACTACACTTAAACTAGTGGAAAAAATGCACTGACAAGGTAAGTGAAAATATGATGATAGTAGATATAAATCAACTGAATTACAGGGTATTAAAAGGCAAATATTCTCACTAAAAAAAAAAATCTGTGTTTACCATTGCCATTTATTTCACAAAGTGCTTTATGGCGTTACTTCACATTTTACTGAGCAATTCTCTTTTCTTAATACACTTCATCTCATTTGCTAATTTCTTAACATGCTCTATAAATTTCATGTATCATCCACTAAGAGTTTCTGGGGAAAAAAAAAATAAAGTTCAAACTTTTCTCTCTCCCCTTGACAATGTTGTGTGACTTTGATCTGGTAACCTACATGATCGATTACCCATGAACCGTGAAAATGATTGCCTCCTTAATGAAGGCACAGTGAGCCAATCCTGGCATCCTAAGTGTTGATGTCCCTGAATTGACCACTAAACTTTAATGTGAAGTGATAGTGCAAAGGAGAACAAGTTTGGGGATGAGCAGGCACCAAAGTGGGACAAAGAGCCACGAAACCTACTCTGCCTTATTGCATGTTTGAGCATTATTATTCAATCCAATCCAACAGTCGTTCACTCTCTTCACTCGCTCCCTGTGCATATCTCTCCAGAGACCCATTTCAATCCAAAATTGAAAATTATGCCGATACCATTTATCTTTTCTTGTGATTCAATAACAAGTAAAAAGAATAAGGAAGAGAGAATATGGGGATTTTCAGACAGAAGAACAATGTGTAATTTTTTTCAAAGTCATCCTTGTGCAAAGTGAATATAGATTGGCATACTTCTTAATTACTGCGAGGCTCATTGCCGAGATCCAGACAATAAAACTGCCTGACATTTTTGATGCTTCACAGGGAGAAAAGGCTCAAAGAGATTTATGTTATTTGAAATCTTATTTTTCAGCACCACTGTCGATCATTCAGAGCACATGCTTTCAGATGAAAGAGAGAGCAACATCATGCTTGGTGTACTCATGTTTAAGTTGATCATGCATTGTACAAAGCATGACAATGGCTGCTGAGTCAGTCTACTATACTAACAGTACAACATTTATTGTGCATTACTGTGTGGATCATACACTACCACATTCAATTTGTGTGTACCCATAACACCCAGAGGAGTGCCTAATCGTTCTTGTCCTATTTTCTAACTTTTTCTTTGTGTGTGTGTGTGCATGTGTGTGCTCTATTTCCTGAGTAACAAATTCTACGACTGCCGGTGCAGATGTAAGTGTGACTGAGCTAAATGTGATTAACCAAGCGACACTGAAATTCACTCCAATGTGTTCCTCTGTTCACCATACTGGTATAATTTCAACTATGCCTGACCACATCTTATTGATCAGACACCGATCATGTCAGAGTTTCCTTTGACAGTAACTACTCAAAAAACTGCACTTCTTTTCATTTTATAACACGAACACTGTGCAGCGGAACGGCCTTTTAAGTAAATTCCCCATGACCAAGAGACACGACTACATCCTCCTTTCATGCTTCCGTGCGTGCAAAACTCACTTGTGCAGTTTGGAGCTGTGCCAGACCATGTGCCATTTGCCAGACACTGGCGTGTAGGCGAACCAGTGAGGAAATATCCTTCCATACACGAATACACGATCGAGTGGGAGAAGGTTGTGCCATCCAAACGGGAAATACGACCGTGAGCAGGGGTACCTGGATTCCCACACTGTACCGCTGCAATACAGGGAAGAAAAGACAGGATGTGAAGGTCAGAGGTGTAAAATAGTAATGGATTTTCTATTTTCCATATCAGTAGGTTAGAAGCCCCCAAGGTGGCTCCAAGATGATTTCTGAAGGTCTCAAGGGGATTAAATGGCTATGAAAGGACATATTCAACCATATTACGTGAATATAAATATTTATTTATGAAATAATTACTGTTTTGCCTTTGACCTGCTGTATATTTGCAGTTTCTTGACTTGCGTCTGATTAACACTCAGGTGGAATAGTCTGCAAAGGGCAGACTGAAATCTTCAGCTTGTGTTAGAGTTCCTCATTATGCATTTGTGCCTCCCATTAGGGGACGTAAGAAAGCACTGCTTTTGTTTTAGAGAAGCTGTGAAGCAAACCAGTAAAGAACAACTAATCTATACAGCTTTATTAAGAGAGGCTAATGAGCAGAACTGACGCAGTGGTACACAAAACCTAGTATTGATGAGTCATCAGTAAATAAAGTGCAGTTTGTGTATTGTCAGGTCCCACGGTACATCTATGGTGATGGCAGTGCTGTCTAAAATCAAGGGGAGTAATGTGAACATTTACAGCGAAGTACTCAGGGCTCAGTTATAATGATAATAAAGTTAAAATGTGGCTGTGCAATCCTTTGGGAGGAAAAAATACATTTTAGCCACGTAGAAGAAAAGGATTGAGGGTTTGGGCTTTTTTTTACACTCAGGTATCCCTTTCAGCATTTTCACAATGTGCCAGCTAATTCTGTTGCTGAAGAGTGGAGGGGACAGTTTGTTGCATGTGTTTTTCTTCTGCTCCAAATCATGTCTAATTACAAAACTGATCTGCTCTCTCAATCACCTAATTGCCCAGAAAATCTGAAATAGTGATTCTTGTAGGAGACAGACGTGTTGTAAGTGTGGTGGTGATTTCTCAATTAACACGTGTGCATATGGAGAAACTCATCGAGGTGCACACGCCACATACCAACATACCAACTGCCAGCATGCTCACATTACTGTAAATGGACACACAAACACATGCATACAGACACATACGCACACACACACACACACACATACAATGTATGCATGTGCTCTTGTGTGCATTTGCCAAAAATAAAATATGATAGCCTTTTTCCTCACCTCTTTTTAATAATTCAAGATGGACATGATGACAGACACACAAAACAGACCCTGATGGCATTGTGAGATGTATATCATGTTGAATATCCACACTGACTGTTTTCCGGAGACTGTAAAGGGTTGTGGATAATGGATGGATGGGCTTTAACACTAGACAGGGCTTTAGATCACAAACAGACAGCACAGAAACTCATTCAGGCTCCAGTGAATTCCTGCCCCCTCCCTCCCGAGGTGAAGGGATAGTTAAAATAATCTTTAAATCAGGAGTTCAGCTGGGAGATGGACAGATAAAAAGCTAGTGGAAAAGAGATGTTTGGTAATAAAGAGAGGGAGGAAAAGGTTGAACAAAAGCGAGTGAATGAGAAAGAAGAGGACTAGATGGCGGCCAGGGATGGAAAGATGGCTAGACAACAAGATTAAGACATAGAGAAATCACAGGAGGAGCAGGAGAAAGGGTCGGCATTGGGGAAATGAAGGCTGGGGAAAGGGAAAAATAAGGAAAGAAACACAAGAGATGGAATGAAAGGCAGAGTAGTTCAGAGGACCTGTGCATTTGCCGATTATATTAAAAATGACACTGGCACACATCCAAGCTGGTGGACAGTAAGCAGAGGAGAGGAGAAGCAGTCAAACATTTGCATCAATATCCGGTTGACCCCTGGGGCTAATTTATGCAAGATGTAGAGCTGGCATTCTGTGAACTAATATCTTCAAAATCCACAATGATTCATTTATCACAATCCAAAAGGAACTTGGCTTTAGGTGTCTAGAATTAATGAATTTTTCGGCTGCAATCTGGAAGCTAGTCACAGCACCATGTGCTGGCAGAAAATACCAGACTGCAGCAGAGAGCTATTTATCCATCTGGTGCAGTACTGCATTTGTGAGCTTTTGCAATCATTTGTGTATGTGCCAGAATGCAGCAAATATGTTGCATACATTCTGTGTTTAAGCCAGGGCCAAGTACTCTTAGAAAATTGTAGAATACCATAGCTGATGCCAATTTTTTTTGCACCATATCTACAAAATACTTGCTTGCATAATGGATTTTAAAGAGTATAAAAAGTAAAAGTTATTCATCATTTCTTTTGTCTTAAAGGGGGATTATTTGTATTGTACTTTTAAAAATTTTGAAGGACTTCTGAAGCCTGGGATTTTCTGACTTTAAGTTACAAGTCTTCCCTTAAAACACTAGAGCCCTTTCCATAATGCAACTACTATCTTTAAAATTGCATGTCCAAGGGTTGTTCCACAGGTTGGGATGGATGTGGTGGAGTGCATAAAGATATCATGTGATCACTGAAAAAAAGCCCTGTGTACTTGAAATCTGTTAATATTCAGTGCTACAGGCGCATTTCAATCAGAACACAAAAACTATTGGGATTCAATACCTAGCCCCATGTAACCATGCATCTCTTTGTGTATCTGTAGGAGTTTAAATGCGTGCCTTTGTGTAAAGAAATATTTGTGTTAGCTCTCTGTATGACTCCAGTGTGTTTCATACATAACATCAAAGAGACATTTTCAAGATTTCTCTTACGTTTGCAGAATGGCTGTTTGCCAGACCAGGTCCCATTGGGAAAGCAGATCCTCTCTGCTGAGCCATACAGTGTATGTCCCACTGCGCAGGTGAAGCGCACCTTGCTGCGCACTTTGAAGTTCCCTGCCTCCCTGCTCGCATGTGCAGGTGTGCCTGGATCCCCACACGTACCCGTCGAGTCGCCTGCAATGGGAGATAACCCGACATCGCGCAATGAAAACAAGACAACGAAGATGCCATCCACCTTATGGTCTATGTGTACGCTCACAGATGGATCCTTTTAAGTTTGTACGGCAGTGAATTACAACACAATGCTCCTGTCTGCCAGACAGAAGGACAATACAGAGAGGGCTTAGACCCAAACTGGATAACTTTTGAGTCTTCCAGGAAGCAGCCATAAAACATACAATGCACCGATGAGCAGTTGTCACCATGCCAACAGCCTGGAGGACCAATACATTTCACAGTTTTGACACCAGGAGCTTTCTGTCCATAAAATCAGCAGAGCCAGCATTAAAAGGCAACCAGCTGTGGCTATGAGAAATGATGAATACAGCTTGACCTCTAGAGCTAAATGCTTTTTCATTATCTTGAATTATACCTTCTGTCTATTGTTCTGTGGATGAACATGCAATACTTTCAGTGTCACCACCTTGCACCACCTATCATGCATGCCTATGAATTAAATCATAGAAAAACATGCTGTCTCTCTTGTTAATTCTCTTTATGTTTCCATTAAGCTTGTCTCTGGTGGGTGAAAGAAATAGGACGTGTTCTCTTTCTAAGCCATTGGAAATGAGAGAGAGATGACAGGTATGGAATCAGGGCAGTGCCATCACTGCTGAAGATGTTATGTTGCGATGAACAGCAAGCCTAGCTGAGCAGTGGGTTTGTCAGGATGGAGTCTTTGGGGTGGGGTAGTTTTGTATTCACTAGGGACATCCTCAGAGCAAAGGAAGGAAACATATAACACCACCCAACACTTCCACCATTGCTGCTGCTTCATTCTCTCACAGAAAGGAGTAGAAGATAGAAAAGTGACAAATGTTTGGCTTCAGATGAGTATTAGAAACAGAGAGATACAGCTATACAGAAATACAGATATTCAAATTGACAGAAGGATAGATGGACCGACAGACGGCCTCTGTGAGGGATTTATATTTTATTGGCTTTAAGATCCCGTTCCTTGAGCTGTGCACACACCCTGTGCATCATTGCCTGCTTGATGGCAGCTGCTCTCCGTGTACAGAGCAGCAAACAGCTGCAGTAATACTGGACTTGTTGACAAAGCCTTGCTGCACAAACACAAAGCTCATATCTTCTACACACATCCCACTGCTCAAATGTGCACAAACTGCATTTGTCAGGTCAAGGGCTCACAGCTGGAGAAGATAAGTTTGTGTTTGGCTGTGTTTGGCAATGAATGTGTATGTGACTCTGTATATATGTGTGTCTTACGGAGCGTGGAATTGATGTGTGTCTTTACGCATGAAACTTGGTCTCATCTCTGCACGCAAATACAGAGTTTGCATACATACGGCCCGTGTGTGCGCATGTCAATTTAGTGCATATACGTGTGTGTGTGTGTGTGTGTGTGCGTCTCACAGCAGCTGTCGGTACTTCATTAGTCTCCTCTGGTTAGGTGAGGCAGGCCGACTCGGCATGCACTGTGACAGCTATAATCTCACTAATTGGGATGGTGGTGGATTTGGTTTGAATCGGAGTTAATGTCCGTTCACCAGGCTCCCTTTGTGAGGAAATAATAAGGCCTTCAACTCAGCCATGCAACAGACTAGGACAAAAGGGGAATGGCTTGGCAAGAGGTTTTAAACCCCATCTTACTAATTAACAAGGGAGGGCAGATGAGAGGAAGGATAGATGCATAGATGGATGCATGGATGAGAACTGCTGCTGATGCTGGGCTGGACTTCTGAGGAATTCATAGTCCAAATTATTTTGTTGCTAGTGGTGATGAACACTCTCTGAGAATTATAATGTGGCATTTTCATACTGCAGATAGATCTATCTCTAGACAATGTAGCAGCCCTTCTGTAAATAAGCAAGAAAACAGGAGCTTAGACTAAGGGAGGGGACAGGGAATTATTTTTTTTTTAAAAAAGAAAAGAGAGAGAAACATTTAAAGATACATTAACACTTTCTGGATAGCTGATTTATCTTGCTAACACTGCTGTACTAATTGTGTCAGTTCTTTAAGCTCATGTGCCAGTAAAAGCTAGGTGCTAAAATGTACACTTGCACTGATTTAAAATCCTCCAGGCGCTTGCTGCTTCACAACTTTAGTTCCTGTAGGCAACAACTGAGCTCCAGCTGTGTTGTGGTTCCAGTTTCTGCTACAGCTGTAACAGATGTTTACTGCCAGGTCTAAATTCATCAAACCTCCTAATGATGAGATAGTGATCTACAATGGTTCATTCTTTCCATTGTAAGCTGCAGTTTTCATAGTTAATTACGAGCTTTGCTGCAGTGATGTATAATACTGTGTGACAACATGATGCAACGATGCATTTACATTCTGCATCAATATAATCTGAGTTCTGAATGTCACAGTGTCCTACAAATATGTTCAAGTCTATATTTAGATACTGCAACTATAACTTACAGTTCTGATTGAAAGTTTATGCACATTCATCATGGAACTGAAGGTTTTGTCTGATCTTTTTCTGGGCCTGAGTGATTGCACATCGTACATCTTTCAGAGTAAAAAAAAGAACTTGATCCAAAATTATACATAAATTTTAAAAATATACACACCCAATTTGACTATTAGCTCAATGGGTCATTGAACATCTCTAAACTTAGGCCTCTTTAAAATAAGGCTAAGTCCTCCTACTTTGCATTAGTGATCATGCAAAATGTGTTCAAGGAATATCCAAGGAGCTCAGTGCAGACCTGAGATGAGGATTGTACATTTACACAAGTCAGGATTGTCCCGTGGAGCCACTTCTATACAACCGCATATTCCAACATAATCAGTTCAAACAACTGTAAAAGATATGGGTGAGTGTAACCACTTTGCCGAGGTCTGAAAAAGCCTGACATAGCACAGTGGTACAGTGGTTAGCACTGTCGCCTCACAGCAAAAAGGTTCCTGGTTCAAATCTGGTACACTGAACAGGGTGGATGGAATAATAAAAAAGGAGGATTTCTGTTTCAGCACAACCTCAAACTATCAGCTAAATGGTTTACACTTGAACAGAGTTGGGGGTCACGAGAGGACAATGACGCAAACGCACATCAAAGCTGGTC
Source organism: Paratilapia polleni (assembly GCA_015106735.1). Classification (NCBI taxonomy): domain Eukaryota; kingdom Metazoa; phylum Chordata; class Actinopteri; order Cichliformes; family Cichlidae; genus Paratilapia; species Paratilapia polleni. The sequence goes on along the minus strand of VUQI01019042.1, from coordinate 36,385 downwards.
ATTGAGTGGATAGGGCGGGTTAATATTATGCTTTTGGAATAGCTTTTCCAAAGACCTGAACTCAGCTCTATAGAAAACTGTAGGCTGTGCTAGAAAGGGCTCTATGTCAGGAAACCAACACATTTTAATTCAACCCTGCCCACTCTGCCTGCTCTGTCCTTACTCTTTCTGGTTTTGGGTAGGAGGCAGGGTGTGAGGTGGGTCTTGAGAGGAGGAGACCTGTTGCCACTCAGCTAACTGTATTAAAGGGCTTGGTGCTAACATTCTCTCTTTCTTTAACAACTCTGCCAAGAACAGCGGTCAAATATCCAACAAGGATTATAACAGAAACTTTTTGGTTGCTACCAGAAGTGTCTGGTCTAGGTGCAAGGTTCTTCACACATAATTTTAATATCAGATATCAGAAAATCCAAAATAAATTAAAATTTGCACACATTTAAAAAAAAAAAAAATTGTTTTTACTTTTAAAAGATATAGAAACATGTTGTGTAATCATTCAGCCCCAGAAAAAAGACCAGTTCAAAGAAATCACTGAGAGCCTGATTCTGCCTTGACAGTCATGTCCGTGATGTGCGTATGTAAACAGAGACATGTTAGTGTTCAAAAAATCCTTTATTTCAAAGCATTCATTTTTCTTGTACCATCTGCTATAGGAGTACAAAATTTGTTTTCAGTAGAACATTACTTAAGCTACATTTTGTAATCTGAGTGAGGAAAATTCATATTATATAGTCATATTTGTAGCTCACTGTAGAACGTTTTTTTTCTTTATTTTAGTGGGTTACATTGTTATTTATTTTGGATTAAATTCTCTCGCCGTTGTGACCCGGGGCTGTTGTTCTGCAGCACAAATTCCTCCCCGGATTTACTCTCTTAAATGCAATACACTTTGACAATATAAAGACTTGGAAATAGATCCATGTTGGCTTTACTTCTCTCACTTTTCAAGTGATGAGCTGATGTTGATTATGTTTAGACAAGTCAAACTGAACACATTAAACCCAGATTGGTATTAAATGTTTTAGTTATTTAGCTATGAATAAAGCAGTGTATAAAACTAGGTTTCCTCTGACAAACAGAGGCATTTAAGCTCATGTTGGCAAAGCACAGATCAGAGTGAATGATGGCATAAATTGTGTGTCATTTGTGTTAACAGCAGGGTGCTGATCAAATCACCTTGATAACAAATGCCAAATTGCTTTTAAAATCTAGGTGACAGGTGATAAAAAAAGAAAATAAATACCTTATTATCTAGTTTTTTAAAACCATAAACAGTGAAATTATATGCTTTATTGGTTTCTATGGCTCTAAATTTGTATACACTAGACAATAAAGGTTCCAACAAAGAGAAGTACCTCACCATACCTCTGTGAATTGACCTCCATCTTACAAACATGGGAACAAAATAATGCAACGAAAACTATGGGAGATAGCGTCTGAAATCATGTGTATCTCCTTACTATCCTGGGAATCTAACTTCTGTATTGCCTCACTACTTTCCAACTGTCTGAGTAAATACAAAATACTGAAGGTGAGTAGAGAGTTCGCACTCCCATTTAAAGAAGTGGAAAAAATAGCCGCCATACAAGTCTGCTTACAAATATTACTTCTGGGTCAGTGAGCTGAGCAAAGCAAGTGAACATTCAGTAAAGAGAATCCACTTAAATGGTCAGGAATGCTTAAGTGTGATGGGAGGAAAGTGCTCAGGGGGGATTAAGGGGGGAAGTTCGAAGTTCTGCAGACATGCTATAAACGTTTTTTTTTTTTTTTTTTTTTTTAACAGTTTTCAGAAAACATCAAGAAGAGAGTCGGGGGCCTAATGTACTGAACACAGTACACAAAGGTATGCCAAAAAAGAGAGTCTGCATCGAGGTTTTGTCAGGGGTGATATCTCTCACTCAATTTGAGTGTCTCAGCAGGAAGCAACATTTGCTTCTCCAAATTCTTTGGCTTAGGCGTGAAGTTATACCTCCTGATCACTGAACCGAAGAGAATTGAGGAGTAAGGGCTATGGTTTAGCTCTGGTCCAGCTCAGTGTACTTTTTGGAGGTATTCAGCCAAACACAGATATGTCAGATAAACCACAGGAGTGCCTGCTCTAAAAGTAAAATACTGCTTTAAGTAGATGTGAAAATTGTGCACAGTAATGATCAAATGGTCAAATCCTGTAAGAGCCCCACAGGGCCTTAATTTGTGGGCAGTAATTGGCTCACTTGGCTGATATCTGACCCAATACCCCATTAATATCAGTACACCAAGGCATTACATCATTGTGTTGTTGTGTTCATTTGAATAATCTGGTGTGTTTCAAATATAATGTAATAACTTATCTCTTGTGTTATCTAGCCATGCTGATAGTTTTGGTTTAATTTGTCAATTTTTTAAACTATATTTCTGAAAACCTAATACAAAAAGTTTAGCTAATTTATGATTGTGTTGCTCGTAGCATTGAGAAATTACTTTTACGCAATTTAACAGCAACCTGTCCTCAAGAAACTGGAACTACTTTCTGCTACAGAAGCAGTCCCTATGAAAAATACAGGCTACATTATCTGTTCAATTACTCAGAGCAGTGTGGACAATGTTTCAGGAAAAAAAAAAAGATGTTCCTGCTGAATTTCTGCACCACAAACAGAATTCCAATAAACTGTCAAGTATTGGTGTGATTGTACTAATTCCAAAGATGGATATCTCAAAGCTGAATGTGTGGATACCGCTAGAGGTTAAGTGTGAAGATATGTTTTGTAATTTGAGTAAACAAAACCTTTAAAGCGTAACTCCTTCCATTAATTTAGAAATAAAAAATGAAGAACAGACTGAGATTTAATGAACTTTACAAATTAAACTAAGAGCCCCTAATGTAACACTGATTTGAAATTCTCAAGGAGAAGTAAAAAATGACAGACTTTTATTGTTTGAATGTGCCCAGGACTGCGCGTGTGTATATGCATGACCAAATTTCTGTGTATCCGTGTACCTGAGCAGTGGGGCAGTGGACCACTCCAGTGTCCATTCAGCTGACAAGTGAGTGATGAGTCTCCTATTAGCTGGTGGTCTCCGAGGCACGAGTAGCGCACCGTGGAGCCAAAGGTAAACTTCTCCCCACTCATCACTGCGTGCGGAGGTATACCTGGGTGACCACAGTCCACTTCTGCATGATAGAGAGGGAGGAGGGCAATTATTAGCATGGAAGAATGGATGGATGGATTTTTGTTGCATGCCTCAAAGCACTTGATGAAATCAGCATTCACACTGCTGCTGGAGCTGCTGGGACACC
>VUQI01019042.1:9602-33088 GCA_015106735.1 Paratilapia polleni | reverse complement strand
CCGGGCCCCCCCCCCCCCCCCCCCCCCCCCCCCCCACGTTATAGGAGAAACAGCTTAATAAAAGAGGAAACCATTTCCTTTGCATTATTTAGCATTTCAACAAAATATCAATTGAACTTGTGAATTTTTTTCAATAATCTTAGCTCAGGTGCATGGAGGACATGCAATGTATCATTGTAACACGGCCGAACATGAATGACACCCTGTCAAAAAGCAACAGCTAGTCCAGCACACTGCTTTGATTCTTAATCTAAAAGGAGTTCAGAGAGCCTTGTGTTGAAAAAGCAATTTGTGTAGAGTAATGTGCCTCTGAATGTTAAAGAGAAATTTATTTGCTTTCTCTACTGTCATAATCATTTTTCATCTAAAACCGATTTGACGCACAGTCAGACTGAGAGTACCGGGACAGTTACAGATGTGTTTGTTCTTCGAGCTCTTTATGCTACAGGACAATCAATTTGAAAGAGATAAAGGATGCCAAGTTAAAAAGCCAGATTTTAGCTTAATTTGAGTGCGTTTTCATAGAATAACGTATTTAAAGAAATAACTTTCTGAATAATGTGCCAAAATGTTAAGTGGTTCAAAAGTAGTTTGAATGAGACTCATGAAGTGATATATCACCAGTCACATTGTTTATTCTGTGGTGATATTCTCCCAGGATCTCTCTGGACTGGACAATGCTCTGGACAATGCTTGCCTTGCCTGCAACAAGCAGACCACAACAAGGCAGGAGGCCATGTTCTCTCTTTGCTGCAGCTACCTTTAGGACGTTCTTGTTGTGGTCTTCAGGAGGTAGAACGCAGCTCAATCAGGCTGAGATCAGGTGATTGACTCAGACAGTCAAATATTTCTCATGTTCACCCTCAAGAGCTCTTTGGTTGCTGTTCATATTTTAAGGATTGCTGCTGTGTTGAAAGATTAAATTTTTCTGAGTTTTGATGCATTTGGCTAAGCTGAAGCAGACAGAATTCTGCTTTACACCTCGGCATTTATCCCGTTGGTTCTAACAGCAGTGAAACGAATAAAAATTAATAAATGCCAGAGTGTTCGTTCGGCCCACCGGTCCATAAAGCTTTGTTCGCCAGTTGTACCAGTTTCTCCTTGTACGTTTTTGCCAACTACAACCTGGCATTTCTGTTTTTGAGGCTTACCCGGGCTTTGTATTTCAATCCTCTGAGGCTCTGCTCATGCAGCACAAATGATTTTCTGGTTATCCAAAAGAATTTTACTCCTTGGTCTAACAGGTTCTTTACCATTTTCTAGTTTTCCTGTGACCACTCACTTCTGGATGTACCCATAACGGGCAGAAAAACTAAGTTTGACACATTTTTGGCATTATTGGTTGGCGTGATTAACTTCTTGAGTTGCCTCTTTTCTCCCTCTTAACAACAAATAAAACCAACTCAACAGAATGGTAGTTCAACTCTGAGACACGAGGTTTTCTTTGCATGAACTAAAGTTGAAATGACATACAGCTACCCTAGAAAAATTACCAACCACTTATCCACTTATTTTTGAACTCTTGCAATAAGAGCACTACATCTCTGCGACTATGTCTCCCTAACACTTCTTTCAATATTGAAGTACTGAAATTAAAGGTGAGACCTGACATTTTATTATATCATCTATTATTTTATTTCATATTTAATGTATCTAATGAGGCACAAAGCCAAACGTATAAAAACGTTAGCTGTTCAAATACTCCTGGTGCAGAGTAACAGCATTCACACTTTGTGGGTTTCATGACTAAAACCTAAAACACTTTCTCTGCTACTTTATTATTCTTTTGACCTTTATGCTTGTTTGTTGGGAGCTGTCATTTAATCAGCTTAGTCTCATAATGCGAAGTAAGTTTCTGCAATTTTGCAAAGCTAATTTCGTAACAAAGAGTCACTGATGCCTGGAGCAGTGAATAAACATTTGAGAGAGACACTCCTGTGTATCTCTTTAATTACTATTCCGTTTGATAAAATAAATGCTGCGCGTCATCTCTCTACCATGAAATGAAGTGCTTTTTGAGCCTGCGTGCAAAATGTGGAGGTTTACTTTAGACAATTTCACTAGAAATAGGTCATTACTGCTGGCAAACTCGTACAGAAACAGAGTGTATGATGAACCAGGTGTTTGAGAGCCACATTACAACCTCAGATAACCCCTACAGTATATACACGGTGGCTGTTGTAATTTAAGTGCTTAGTTTTGAGGGAACATTAGTAAAAGCCTGAACAACTGGCCCTGTGACAGTTTCTCCATTTCTCAGTTAGGCACAGTGTGCCATAACCATAAGCCACTGGGGCATCCCACATTTCACAGATGCTCCCAGTCATAGCATTTAGCAACTTATACCATTAAAAACTCTGGAAGCAAAAGGGGACGTAGACAAAGCTGGGGACACTCAGTTGAGAGTGAAACTTTTCTGTATTTTATGTGAAATTTACAGGAGATAGAGAGAGAGAAATAAAATATATAGAGAAACAGAGAAATCCCTAATTATCATCTGAATAACTGAATGACTTGCCAGTTTATTGCATAGGTTTTATAAAAGTGTGCCACTGTACCAATGCATTCTGGTAGGGGTTTGTCCCACTGGCCCACAGGCTGGCAGGTGAGCACTGAGGAGCCGAACAGGTAATATCCAGGGTTGCAATCATAGAAGACAACGCTGCCGAATGTGAAGTTGCCATGTTCAATCTTACTTTCCCGGATAGAGTTGGCAGGAATACCTGGATCTGTGCAGTTAACCACTGTAAGAAAAAAAACAGAGAAATACAGTCATGTCCCCATTATTTCCTTGAGTAGCTTGTTCATAATGGAAGAATACAGACAGCAGAATACTGATAGCAGTCCAATTAATTTTTATTGCTTCAAGGATATTTCTGCCAAGATAATTTCAGGCAAATCACTGTTGGAGCTGCATAGCTGAATGAATACTTGTTGAACTAAATGTTGAAAAAAGGGCCTCTTGCCCTTTCCAAATACTCCTGTTGCCCTGAGTGCAGTCGTATTATGCCTGTTTATGGATTCAATTTCAAATCGTTATTATTTTCATCATAAGTGGGCTGTAATACTGTAGTAATGGTTCCTGGCAAACTTTTCATACACATCCTTTAATTATCCTTTTCAAAGATCATGTAAATAATCTTTTGACGTATGTCTTTTGAAGACTGTAATGTTTACATAAGCTAAAGTGAATATTCACTTCTTGGCAACGTCTTCAACTCCATCTTGAAAATGTATGATCTCTGTCCATGCGGTTGCTATGGCATCAAGATGTGTATAGTCATGCCAGTGCACTGCAGGAGATGAATTATAACACACAGCCATTCTTAATTAGACTATAATACCTTACACTTTGTATAGCTAAAGCACAGTGATGGGTTTGTCATACATCAATTATGTGTAATGTGCTTCTTGGTTCTTTTGCCTATATTAGATCTACTGTGGCCATAGATGCTGCATGTATCAACAGCATTCTATAAAGATCTACTTTACTTTAACATGGCATTGAGTATAAAGTCAACACATTATAGTTTTGTGGCAGTGTGCCTATTTTACTCCACCCAGTCTCATCATTCGGGATGTTTCTGGAAGATGTGAAGTCTTTTTCTTTTGTCGGGGCCTAATTTGCATAAATGCTGCCTCTCAGCATGTTCGCTTGTGAGTTAATAATAGAACTGTTGACATGACCTAATCAGTGGCTTTTTTTCTGTTTATTCTACAAACATGAAGACAAGTAAGAACAGACTATATTAGGCATTGTCAATATTAATATCACTTCATGCTTCCTCCTGAAAAAAAGCAATAGCTCATTTACTGTCACAAATTCACAAGCATCTATTTTAGAAGCAGTTACAGTTACAGTCTCTAAAACCACACTGTTGACAAGACGGTTCATTCAGCCGAAAGGAGACGAGGGTGAAATTAAGTTCAAAGCAATATCAAGTTAAATCAATAATGCAAATGTGACAAAGCTGGCTTAATGTGAGAAAATTTTAGTGGGAACAAACAGGCAGATTTTGACAAAGGGAGTCATGACAATTTAATATCATCTCGCTCTTTCTCTTTCACCAGTTCCGTCTCTGCAGTGCCTTTTGGAATAATGAAAACAGTGCCTCTTCATATCTAATTGCCAACAAAATGCATGCCAAGAGGAGAGGTATTTTTAAATGGGCAAAGTCTGGCAAATCTAGTTTTGGTCCACTAGATTCAGAAGTAGGAGACCAATTAAAACAACAGTGGATACTATTTAAATGCATTTCTCTAATTTGTTGATTTCATGATCTGTTATCTTCTTTTCTGTGAATTTTTAAACTAGTTTACACCATTTAGCACCTTTTCACACTGAAACAAAGATCTTTCATGGAAGCAGAACATACCGCTAATGAGCCTAACACGGGCGAACTACAATTGGTCACAACTAAAAAACAACCATCACCTGACACACCCAATAAGATCTCTTCCACTGATTGCATTCTGAGCTTTCTTGCCTTCAAAGTAATCTCTCCCTGCAGCACTGGAGTAAAAACTAGCTGTAAAACTGTAGAAACAATTTCCCAATTATACTCCCCTTTCCATACATTCTGCTGTAAGCTCATTATTGCTGTTTCTCTACTTTTTGCTCTGAGGCTAAGGCTCCAGATGTTGCTGCCTAATGCTCTACCCGGAGAAGTAGAGCAGGTAGGGACTGCTCTCATTTAGATCAATAGATGTGTGAGTGCCTCCTCTATCCATTCTGCTTGTTTGCCTGTTGCCTGTGCTGCTGCAAACCGGCAGTCACTGGCTGCTGATTCCTGAATGATCATGATACATCCACTGGCTGCTGAATTCTTGCGGTCGTACTTGCTTCAGATACCTCAATAATAACGAAGACCCTGCAAAAGCTATTGTGACCCAACACTTTGGCTGGATTCCAGCTACGGCTTACTGGCAGCTGCCTGTTCAATTTATGGATTTTCTGATTTAAAAAAACTGAACTAGATAAAACTGGCCTCCGTTCTAAGAAAAAAAATTGAAAACATTCTTTTACATACATATTCTGCAGGTGCTCTGTGGCTGGACCTTACCCCTGCATGTTGGTGGCTGGTGGCTCCACTGACGGTTGGCCTGGCACTGAGCTGTGGAGGGTCCTTCCAGGGTGTACCCTTTGTTGCAGGAGAAACGCACCACATCATTGTAGTTAAAGCCATCGCCTGTGGTGCGGCCATAGATAGGGCTACCAGGGTGGCCACATGTGACAGCTTGAGTTGAAGCACATCACCCAGGTACATGTCAAAAGCAGGAGGGAAAGAGGAAGATGGAAAATAAAAGGCAGCAAAGAAGGGACACAAAGAAAAGGGAAAAGAGAGGAGGTGAGAAACATACAAAGTGGGTGGGAAAACAGGGAGAGAATAAGGTAGAGAGAGAAAATTCAATAACAATGATCGAGGTCATGTACAGTGACACCTATCACAGAAGACTCATTAGCATATAATGAACCTCGGAGGACAACGGGGGAATTATGAGTCAAGGCAGGATCTCTATTGTGAAAGGGCAAACAGCACATTTTAGCGCATCAATAGGTGAATTGGAGATTGAATCAAATTACCAGGTTACGTATCGACTATTGACTGATCTCAGCATTTGTCAAACAAAAGGTGGTGCGGGACACTCTCAGCTTTAGAACAGCATTATATTACTGTATATAAATATGTTATATTTTAAAGGATACTACAGCACATCTTTATTTACTGATCTGTAATTCGATAATGAAACTGAATCATTATGCTTTTGACTAAACATTTCATTTATTTGCAGCTCCTGGTAAAATAATCAAAATACAAGTAATAAATTTGGGGAAAAAAAACACACAAAAATAATGTCTATAGAAATAAGAAAGAGGCTCTTCTTTGTTGGGAGTAACTAGTTACTTGTAACAGAGTTAGATAATTAAATTACAAAATACTTTTATAAATATAAAATTAAACCACACTTACAATCCAAAATGTTAGTAACTACAAAGGGGTAAAATCTGAATACATCCTTATTATTAAAAAGTAGTAGAAAAAATAAAATGGATTTAGAATATCACATTCATTTACTTGCATTGCATCATTTTGCTGTGCAGGAATGCCTTCTTTTGTCATATTTCTAAACAACACTAGTCAGTAAAGCTGAGGGGACACATTTGAGTGCTTGACCATCAGGCAGCTTGCAAGGACCTGCCTCCACATCCACCAAGGCTTCATTCATTTGGCCGTATGTTCTCAAATTTTCATGCAAACAATGCTTGCAGGAGGCCATGTTGTCAGACCAAAAAATTTATAGATTTTTATCACACCTTGCTCTGCTTGCAGCCAATGAGTGAGTGAAAAGGTGTGCTAAAGTACTTACAGATACACACTGGGAGATGTCCAGACCAGGTGTGGTCTTGCTGACAGATTCGTACTGAGGAGCCAATGAGCCTGAATCCGGGGTTGCATTGGTAAACCACTGTGTCTCTGTAACCATAGTTTTCTCCAATCACCTGCCCGTTCACAATCTGCTCTGGAACGCCACAGTGACCGGCTGTAGGATGGTGGGAAAAAAGTACGATTAGCATGTTCACTAAATGTTTATACTTCTTTTTCAGCTAGAACAAACATTTTTTCAGTAAGAGTAAGTTTTTACCATGTTACAGACAACACACACAGTACAACTCTTGTAGTGCATGGTATTTATAACACTCCGAAAATAAGGAGGCTCAACTTTTGCACCTCAATCATTCATGTGGTGTAGTGCTTCAGTTCAGGTTTCTGTCATTTGAATGTGTTTGAGAAAAAAGGCCTCAAGTGGCTCCAACTGAACTGATGAATGATAGCTGCAGGGTAGAAACACAATTTTAATTGTGTTATCATGTTTGAATACCTTTGACAATATCATACAATGACATGACTAAACTGGTCTTGTTAAAGGCCTTGGAATTATACTGCGGGCCAACAAAATCACTTAGTGTATTCATTAAACAACTTGGAGTTTGGAAAGCATTTTTCAGCTCATTATCTCTGATTTTCCATTTCTAAATTCATACCATCAGCTTCACTTATAATGATAACTTTTTCTTTCTCATCTACAGTACACAGAGAGATGCATGTGAAATTCCTTAAAGTCTGTGGAATATGCTCATACACATAATCGTATTACTTTCAGCTACAATAAATCCCTTTCAGAGAGCAGGAATCTTGCTGAGATTTCCATTGCCACTTAAAACCTGGGATATTGCCACTGACTGTGAGTCTGATTTCCCTAATTCACTCCTGCACCCAGAAACTCAGCCGAGCATTTTATTATCACACTCTATTTGAGAGCAGCCAGATCCTGTGAAGATAGTGCTGAAGTAGGCAAGTATGCCGAGAGGTCCCTGGCTATGTTAACCCTGTCAGTCATATCACTAAACAAGCTAAAGGTGCCTTCCTTCTAATGAACTGAACCAATCTTGAGCTGAGCTGGAAGTGCACGTGCCACTCTGCTGCTAAATGGACTAATGCATCTGTGAGGGAAATATTCACATGCCTGAATGTGACTCAAGTAATTACATACGTCTCATTTTCTTCTATAGTACAGAGCTGTGATGAGCTAAGCTAAGCTAAGCTGTAGCATGTTGTCTTGTTTATACTCATATCCTAACAGCAGCTCAAGCTCTGCTACTACAGCCTGGCAAGTACTTCATATTTTGACAGAAGCTGTGCCTCTACAGCTGCTCTCACATTTAACTTTTCACACACACCAAAGCATACTGACTTAAAGGCAGAAGGATTTACTTTATACATTTACATTTATAGAAACCTGCTCCAGTCCAGTACAGGTATTTGTCAAAGGTGCTTGCACATATCCCTTAGAGACCATCTCAGCCACAGCAAACCCATCAATACAGTACTTTGCAAAAGTCTTGACCCAACCCACATTTCCTTATATTTTGCTTCCAATGAGTCTGACTTTCTTGTATTTTTTTTAAAGTGGTCTTGAGCAGTAGTTCTTCAGGCTTTCTGAAGGGCATTCAAAGTTTTTCTTTGGACATTGGCTGCTTTTTCACTCATTTTCAGTCCAGTCCTTGTACCTGACCATTTTCAGAGGAATGTTTTTGTGTTTGTTAAGCCACTTAACACTGACCTATGAGTCATTCAAGCAAACTCAAGGGATGAACCAGAGTTGTGTCTACACATAACAGACAACTTAGCCAAGAATCAGTTTTAACTTGTATCTTTAGGCACTTTGTTACTAGCAGCCTGTCACAAAAACATATAATTTGTTCCCATTTCTTTAGTTCAGTCTATCTAAAATGCCAAAGATAACACAGTTTGACAGGCATAAAATAGAACCAGTTGAACCAACAAGGTGATTCCCAAAGAGTTAGTCAAGAGTCAGTCAAGTCAAGAGCTGAAAACTTGGACAAGTGGAGGACAAAAGAAGAAACGGCAGTCCTAAAAACTACCTACAGTATCTGAACGTCATGTCCTTAAGAAATAGGGGAAAAAAACCCAGCAACAACCTGACACAGGACCTGAGAGATGCATCTGGACCTTTAGTTGATCCATCTACTGTTCACTGAAGCCTCATCAGAAATGGTCTCAGTAGAAGGGTGGCTGTCAAGAAACCATTCTTAAGGAAGGGAAATAGTGTGTTATGGAGTGATGAATCCAAATTTGAAATTTTTGGTTCAAATCATCATCAATATGAATGTCTACAGCCATCTGTAAAACACAGTAGAGGCTCTGTCATGGTTTGGTGTTGCATTTCAGCCAGTGGTGTTGGAGATCTTCTCAAAATTGATGGAATTATGAACACAGAAAAGTATAGTCAGATTTTGATCCACCATGCAATACCATCTGGAAATCATCTGATTGACAATGGCTTAATTTTTCAGCATGACAATGATCCCAAACACACTACCAATGTAATAAAAGGATGCCTGGATAGAAAAACACACAATGGAACACTAACAGTCACAAAACAACAACAAAAGGCAGCCAACATCCAAAGAAGAGCTTTGAATGTCTTTCAAGAAGCCTGGAGAACTATTTCTGAAGACTACTTAAAGAAATTAGAAGAAAGCTTTCTTAAGAGAGTTCAGGCTGTGCTGAAGAATAAAGGTTGTCATACCAAATACTGACTTTCAAGCTCATTAGACTTGTACAAACTCTGTTTGCCTTATATACTATATTTTCATATATGTTTGCACATGACTCAATACACCACTACACCTAGTTCCCATTTTCCTAGCATAATGTAAAGAAATGAGGGGTGGCTCAAGACTTTTGCACAGTACTGTATGTCGATGTTTCATCCCGTGCCTACATAGTAATCACTCAGATCAAACCCATCTTTAAACTTAACATTAATTTTGACACACCTGTGGTTTTTCATTGCAGCTCGCACGGTTGTTACCCTACTTGAGGTGACAACATCTGTTCACAAACAAACATATATGCTCACAAGGTTAAAATATTTTACCAGTGACACTATCATGGGTGGTAGAAAACAAATTTGACCTCATAATCTCCACAAGGTCTGAAACGGTCTGATGTGTTCCAGTGGCATCACTGAGTATCACCATGATGACAAAAATGGTACATCTTCTAAATGTTTTACAGTTATTGGCCAAACACACTCGGCAACAGAGGCAATTATAGCCACCCTCTGCTTCCCCATCTGTTTCTATTCTGGACATGTTGGCCCAATCAAAAAAAAAAAAAAAAAGAAAAAGCTCATGCTCGATCTGAGCAGAGTGCCAGCAGTTTCTGACCTAGGTCAAGGGTGCCCTTAAAAAGTTAAAGAGAACATGTAAACCTGGCTCACCCAGGCACAGAGTCTCCATTCCACTCCAAAGGCCAGACAGGAGACACTCTCTAACAGTCGATCCAGTTAAAACATAGCCGGGGTTACAGCTGAAAATGGCTGATGCTCCAAAGGTAGTCTGGGTCCCAATTTTCTTCCCATTAGGAGGAGTGGGAAGATCGCCACAGGAAATGACTGCAATAAGATGAAGAGTAAAGAGGGAAAAAAAAGAAGAGGAAAAAGATGAAGGAAGTACCGGGAGAATGAGTAAGAGAGAACAAGAGGAGGAATAAGGAGATAGAAGTTGGCTTACATCTTCAGAGTCAATGGGAGAGCACAGTCATTTACACCCATCTTGCCGACCTTAATGCGATAAAAGAGTGACCTGTACTATTTCATGGGGAGGATAATGATGGTGTTTGCCTTTGTCCCAACGTCTTTCATCATGCTGGCTAGCATCTCCTTTTGCCATTACACAGGCTATTCAGTTTTTTTGCTTCTCAAAAAGCAGTTCCCATGGCAGCAGCGGAAAGCTTTTATTTCCGATTCCCACAATAAACAATATCTAACCTAGGCTGAGACAGGAATAGGTGAGGAGTACAAAAGTGAGTCTTTGAGCCGCTGATTAACTGAGCTGTGAATAAGGTATTCATTCTTCAAGTCTTGTAATGTTACAATTTATGAATCTAGGGTACCAAAGGCAAGACGGGACACAGATTTTTCAATTTGGCTCGATGACAATGTTAAAATGCTTTCTATTCCATCTATTCAATGAATCGACAGACGTGCACAGCGAGTTTGTGAAGTGGCACTTCATGCTACGTGTCTATCCAATGAAGTTCTATTTTTCAAGACAGTGCAAGAATGAAGCAGAGTTAATTTCTGGGAACATTACTATTTTAGTTCAGTTCTATGTTCATTCCTCCTTTTGGAGGAATGTGGACTTTGTAATCTTTTTTGCCTTTATAAATTTGTGAGGTGTACAGGTGTTGTGTATTCTGTGTTGCTGCAGCCAAAGTCACTCACTTCTACATCGAGGTCTCTCGTTTCTCCAGCTCCACATTCCATTTGCAAGGCACTGGATGTGTGCGGGGCCAACACGATAGTATCCAGGGTTGCAGGTGAAGATTATTTTCGTTCCATACTCATAGTGTGAACCATTGACTATCCTCCATTTCCCATGATCAAGAGAAAAAGAGCTAAGGCTTGGGCATGGCATCACTGAAAAAAAAAATGGGCAGTTAGAGAGTTAGTTTTGGATTATTCAAATGGATTGACTTTTGTATAAATTCCTTTTCTTATCCCTTATGCACACACTGCTCAGGAAAATTTTAAGCAGTAGAATAAACTAATCCATGTCTTGCAGTTAGACAAATGTTCTTCCACAACGAAGCTATTTATGAATTGGCACTTTCTAAAACCAAATGAGTTTCAAAACAAACTCTGTTTCCCTTTTCACTGTGAGACACATATACAGCAGGGAATAAACACTGGTCTCAACAGAAAACAATGTTGTCAATCATTTTCTGCACTGACTTTCAAACTTGGAGGAGTTGCACTGGCATGTAAAAGACTGCTGCAGACTTCCTTTCAACCATTATTCTCCCTTTCATCCATCTTATCACTACCCAACAAGTTAGAATTTTTGTAATAAAACTGCAACTTGTGGTTCTGTGGGGCTGCAGTCCTCCTTTTATCACGCCTTCCATTACAGTCCAATTTGGATAAAACTGTTTTGATACTCTACATGCTCTCCAGATGATCTCAAACTCTAATGTATACTGTGTCCAAATCAAAAAATTAAAACAATGTGTCTCCCCCATAACTTCATCATTGTTCAACGCTCATATATTTGGCCACCTCTGTGTGGAAGCTACACAGTACGTGAATTCATGCCATAAATTTTTATAAGATTTTAAAATGTTTTTATGAACAGAAAAAAAAAATCCTATCGTCATCCTTTTTTTTTTTTTTACATCTCTCTAAATGACTTTTTTCTCCTCTATGCTCCCTTCCATCTTTCCAAGGCATCCTCTACTCACCAAAGCATCGGGGTATCTTGTTGTGATTGCTCCAGGTGCCGTCTGGCTGGCAGACTGTGGTCGTCAGCTCTTTGGAGAGTCGGTAGCCGCTGTTGCAGAAGTAGGTCGCCCGTGTGCCGACGGAGTAATCAGCAGCGAGCACACCTCCGTTCACTGGCGCATTGGGCACACCGCATGACACAGCTGCAGGCAGCAAGAGGACAATGGTCGACCCACATGTTTATGCACAGTACAAGACACATACTAGATAGATGCCTGGTAAACACAGGTATGGTAGGCATTCATATATTATTGCCAAAGAGTCACATTTGTGCAAGGAGAAATACATGTGTATGTGCTCCCACAAGTACTGTCAGTGCAACCCCTTTGTGGTACACTAGCTGTGTGAAGTTTTTTAATTTACACAAGAAGCTATTTGTTGTTACTTGCTTTTCTAAAGGTTATAGTCTTAATATGTAAAAGTCCAAAAGAAAAGCACAATTCAGACAAACCTTATTCATGGCAGACACTTAAGATGTCACAGCAGAGGTGTAACTGATATCATTAATAACGAGTGCATTGAAGTAGCATGAGCAAGTACCAGAGCCCTGGAATGGCTTACTAGAGCACTAAATGTTATCATGTACAAAATTAGTCGCATGTGTCAAAAGGGTGAAATTTTCTAGAATGCAAAACAGTAACTGCCACATATATCACTTAGGACTAGGAAGGTTTTACACCTGCCTAATGCATTTATAATAATCTAAGAGCTCTTGTGTTACATCAACACTTCAGTAATTCACTTCCTGCCCTTTCACTAGGTAAAAATCAAAGAAATTAGGACTGACCACTTGTGGAAAAATGCATCCCGCCACCTCAGAGTGAAAAGTACTCACACTGCAGAGAGGTTATGAAAATTAAAGTCCCCCATAAATATTGCACAGTGTTCTTATAAGAAGGTTTTCAAGAAAGGAAAGTTACCCATCAGAATTACCAAACTGCTACTCAATTATGCCAAAATATACAAAAAGCAGTTAATATTTAAAACCTTTTATTTTCACTGTCACTCAGTGGGGGATCTGAGAACACACTAATGATGTATAAAAAAGTCATTAAAGTGACAAGTGCAAACAAAAAAGTGACCAACTTTTTCTAACATGCAGAAGTGAAGTACAAAGCACTCAAGCACAGAAAAACTTCAGCACAACATTGTGTCCTTGTAAGTAAGTGCAATCTTAAACTTGCACAGAGTGAATCTGAGTTACTCTGGCCTCAGAGCTCAGACCAAACAGAAAGCTCGAACAAGGAGACTTAAAGGTGTTTATCATCAAGTCAGAGAGACTGAACTGAGCCAGGAAACCCAACGTCTGAAGGGCCACACTAAATGCAAACAGTTATGCAAACACACATATCTGAACACAGAGCAGAGTAATTGCACACTGTGAAGCATCAAAGGTAGGAATCTGCCAACATGGCATAGAGCCATTACGATGGCCATCGACACCCCATGAGACAATCAATTGACATTCATTTGTGAGTACTGCTTAGTGGCAACTTAGTAGATACTAATCAAAACAACTAAAAAGTTTTCCACACTGCAGATGAAAAAATGTTGATGTTTGAAGTGTGATCATCAAAGCTTAGGTGGTTAGAGGGCCTGATAATTATTTCGAGCCTGTGCTCTTTCTCTGAGATGCATGAGCAACACTGATGGATTAATACACCATGGCTTTTCAAAGTCTCATGCTTCAGAAAGACTGAAAGCTCGAACACGCTGTAATGTAATTTTGGCCATTGAACAAATAACAGATGGACAGCATCTGTATGAATATATCAGTTCATCTGGAGCCAAAGTTGGGTTTGTGCTTTGGAAAAGCAGTGTGCAATTACCAAACTGATGGAATCATTCACAGGTGTGAAGTGTTTTTAAATCATTTAAAGTACATGACATACATATTTTGATTTCACTGCATCTTGATGAAATGTAATTGAGCACGCCATCTGTTGATATTGCTGCTGTCTGAGTGTGTGTCTGCGCTAGTGCATGCAATCATGCGCACGTAAATGCACATATTCCACGTATGCACACTGAAGAACCCAATTAGTTGAGTAAGACAGAACAGCAGAGGACACTGCATGCTAATGGCAAGTTAGCCAAAGTAATTTGAAGAAGTGGAAATTGACAGAAGAAGGGGAGGATTGATTTCTTTTTGCTTTCCACCTGACAGGGCTCTGGCTCTCAATCAGGCTGGTTTCAGTTCAGCTGCTAACAACACAGGAAGAGAGCTTGGGCTCAGATACTTAGGTGCTTTAAGCGCCTGCCTGTCTGGCTGTTGAGACTAAGGGTACAGAGGCAGTGACCAGAAGAATGGGGAGAGAGGCAGGCTAAAGGAGGAAATAAAAGCATGCCAGGGCCAATGAGCTCACCTTGACATGCAGGAACTGGCGCGTCCCAGGCGTAGTAGCCATAGGTGGTCTTCTTGCACACAGCTGTTCCCTTCCCAATCAGCTTGTACCCCCTATCGCAGGCCCAGCGCACCATGCTGTTAAGATGACCCCCAGTCTGGCTCACTACAAAGCCATGTTGTGGAGAGTCTGGGGTACTGCAGTACATTGCTACAATAGAGGAATCAAGAAACAGGGGAGAGTAGGGGAGAAAAAAAGGTGTATGCAAGCAGAGGAGAGAGAACCAGGAAAGAAGGTGAGGATGAAGTCAAAGAAAGAGAGAGAGAAGGGTAAATAAAGCAGAAAAAAGGACGAGGGGCATTAATAAAGCACCTCTAGAGAAAAACTGATTAACATTTTTTGTTACAGCAAGGCTCCATTTTCAATGCAGAACAATAATGAGGGGAACTGCCCGAGGAGTGTCACATCTATTTAGAACACGGGCTATGTGCCACACAGCAAAGGAAGTCCTCACAGATCACATTATTACTATGCCTCTTTGGCTTATGGGCATGCACATATTCAATTTGCTTTAACACATGCAGTGTTGGTGCATTCTGCATTTGTTCCATCGCCTTCCTTTCCCTGATCTTACAGCCCATTGAACACAAAAAGGTAAATTTGATTTCTAGAATATGGCCATCGTATGGCCAATGGGACAAAATAGCTGAGGGAGGGCTGCGTGCTTCAAAAAGCTGTCAACCATTCCCTCAAATCAACATGACTGGGAGATAGCAGGGATTTAAGACGAAAGGACACACGCTGGAGTTTGAGTCAGTTCCTATTCAAGTCAATCAAGTCAGGGAGGAGCTTTCTTTACAAAATTCATCACACCAAGTTGCTTTCACAGGAACACTCTCGTCTATTAAATTTAATGGAGAGACAACATGAAAAATGAATGTCTTTTGTGCTTTTTTGGTATTGTTATTGATGCATTTCAAATGAAAGAAAAGATCACTATGCTGCTCTTGCTTAGCACCACTTGCTTTATTAAAGAGCCAATTAAGAATTCAAACCTTTGGAAATTATAGGAGTGCAAAGCAGCATGCCAGCCTTCTAGTGACTGTTTTCCAGCCTCATGCTTTTTCCCGTGAGCACCTACTGTGAGCTATTACCTGTGGAAATTATATTTTCGTAAATTGACTGTTAATATTTAAAAAAAAAAAAAAAGTCAATACAAACACAGCACACTGTGATAAAAATCATTGGGTCATATTGCATCCACAGTAATATAAAATAGCTACAGCTAAGGTTCAATAAATATTTGCCTCTATGTAGTATTATTACATTTTCAACTGTCCAAATTGGAGACCCGTGACTCTTATCACTTGTCTGCAGCTGAGAAATAAATTATATTTAAATAGCATAATAAAAAGAGAAAGTGATTATAAGCTGGATACATACTTTGATACTCACCCACATATCTGATGTGGAAGCCGTGACGGTTGGTGCCATGGTCAGAGGACCAGCGCAGGAGGAGCTGGTGGCCTGTGGTGGTCAGGTTGAAGGGTGTTTCAATATCACCACTGAGTGATGAGAGGCTCTGACTGTAGATGTTGGGTCCTAAAGACAAAGATGAACAGCAGATATGCTAGTGGCTGATGTTTTGTCAGACGTTCAAGTATCACAACACAAAGCGTCTGTGTTTACCCACCATCAAAT
This sequence comes from Paratilapia polleni, assembly GCA_015106735.1. NCBI lineage: Eukaryota > Metazoa > Chordata > Actinopteri > Cichliformes > Cichlidae > Paratilapia > Paratilapia polleni. The sequence continues at coordinate 17,171 of VUQI01019042.1, read as the reverse complement.
ATTTCCAAGATGTCAAACTCTTTTTCTGTCTGGAAGAGTTCAAAGTGCAAAGTGATGTTGTAACCCTTCTCCACGTTGATCAGCCAGGAGCACATCTGAAGATTGGGGTAGTTTTCGGGGTAGCCTGGGCTTAAGATTACTCCTGTTGAGTCAAAACGCACCTCATGGGCTGGGCATTGGACTGGAGAAACAGAAACAAAATATGGGTACGGCTGTTAGAGGAAGAAAAATAGACAGAGAAAGCAAGAAGAAACAATAGAGGGTGGAAGGAAGATGAAAACTAGAGGCAGAAAACAAGAGACAGAGGAAAAATTAGAGAAAAGGTAAGATAACATGGATGAAGGGAAGATAAAGATGCTTCACTGTGACAGTAGAAATAACATTGTAAAAATAACTAGTCCTGAAACAATTACATTTCAGCCAGACTGATATTGCACCTAAGGGGTTAGCTTGTGAGTCTGCCGTTGTCACCAGGCTCCCCTGATATCAATCCATCAAATAATACTCAGTAGGTGAGACAGCTAACTTTGTATGGAAAAATGGTGTGTATGTGTGTTGTCGTGTGCTGTTGTGTGTGTGTGTGTTCGCGCGCACGAGTTCATGTGTATCTGGTCAGAACATTGCCTTCATTTCCTGTAGACTGGCATGTCTGAAATAATGACAGTCGTGTTCCTCCCTTTTCCTTTTCTCTGGGTAACAGAAGTTTCTCTTCTGGGCCACTAGTGAAGAAACATGATGCATATGAAAGGTTAATGTGAACGACTGTTCCAGATAAAAAGGTCATTGGAAAGAATCGGACATAGATCAGAAGGAGAGAACTGCAACACAAAGCAGTATGAATATTCCCGCTGGTGACTCGCTGTTGAAGTTTCAACTGGCTGAACTGCAATAGCCTTCGGCTCAAAGATAACAGGCAGATATGATCCCAAAAAAGCCTAAGCCAGTTATTTTCCACAAAAAAACAATGCATTTCTTAAATCACACAATGCTCTCTGCGGGCACTGACTTCAAGAAAATTTCTCATTAAATCATCTCAACAACAAATATATTAAATATGTAAATATTTGTACACAGTTTTGTACACAGCTAAATCAATATTCATAGATACACTGTAATGGTATTCATTAGGGTGGCATCAAATCTCAGCACGATCTATTCAGAAAATAAATTAACATAAAAATTTATTGCGAAATATCTTTCTTCACTACCATTCTTTGACTGTTTACAAGACGCAATCTACATTTTTCTATGCATGCTTGTATGCAGAATTTTGTGATCAGCTGCCTTTTTTTTTCCAGTTTTGAAAGCAGTCATACATTTTGCCAGGGTTTTGGATTTTTGCTGCTTATTGTTCAACTTTTTTCCTGTTTGTTTTGTAATTTGCCTTAGTTTAAATGCATCCTAGTCAGTTTTAATTTGTTTCTTCTCATCTTCCCGCCAGTTTTCTGTATTACATGTTCAGCTTACTTATTTACAGTTTATGTGGTCTAGTTATGTGTGCTCTAACAGGCAAAGATAAAGAGCAATGTGAAGACTGAATCTCTTAAAAAAAAATGTACACTGAGTACACAGGAATGATACAAAAGCATATACTTTGTTTTAGTGGGCACAGAAGCAGAACATACAAAACCATGGCTCCAACAAGCAGTTATTTTTCTCCTCACAGTCAGAATGCTAATGCCAAATAAGGGCATACTGCACAGTAGGTAGGTCAGGTCAGGAGTCAATAAGTCATTTTTAGTCAGTTTTAATTTTACAATTTGTTATAAAGCACTTCTTCAAAAACAAATAACTCAGAATGCATTTCTATACATTTCAGTCTTAGGACTCAATTTTAACATAAGAGTTATGACTCTCACTGGAAATATGGAGTTCACTGGGAGTCAGTAGCGTCTTTAGTTGATGGAGTTACATCAATTCACCGAGCCAGCAGCAGCCTTTGCTTTACTCATACCAGTGGTATATTTATTATAGAGCCAGCATTAATCCAGGAAAAAAAAAATCATATAATTCATGAAAAAATGTTACCAGCAATTTGCACCGTTTAGTTCTACAACATTTTTCCTACAAACTACACTGGATTTACCAACCTCAAAACTATACAGATTTCCATTGCCTGTGGCATTTCCCCTTGTTGGAGGGCTTTAAAATGCACATAAAACTGACTCACCTACTGACATAGGATCTAATGCGTAATAAACAGAACAATATAGCTGGTAAGTGCTTGTTATTGAAATAATTGAGGCTCCAGTACTGGTTTATTAAACTAAAGTTGTTGCCAAGCAACTATCTATCCACTAAGCACAGTTGTGGCTTAAAATGCTTTGCCTGAAACTTCTAGGTAGGGATTAAAAAATGAGTCATGAGAGGCTTCAGAACATTTTAGACATCAAATACTTTTTAAGATGGGTTTTATAAAATAGGCTTATAAAATGTATTCATGGTGCTTTGGCTACAGTACAAATGTAGACTATTGTTTCCTAGTGTAACTGATTATAGCCACACTGGCTGAAAAATATATGTACATGCATGGTTATGAAATAATTACCATCCAGGTCACAGGCAGATTGACAAAGAAAATCAGTAAAACTGAATCTCTAAAAATAAATACCATTTCAATACAATTATTAAAAGACAAAACACTAAACGCCCAATAAAAAAAAATACAGTGAAGTCATTTTTCTGATTTAAGAGGCATATAGCCATAATTTAATGCACATTTTAGCTGGAGTCAGCATTAAAGTGAAATATCATATTAACCACCTTGAAGCCAGTAGCATGCACGCTAACACCATTTGTTGAAGAGGAGACGCTGGCAGCTATTAAATCTTGCACAGATGTCCCTCCTTGTGGAAACTACCACATTGTTTATTTTACTCAGCGAGCTGCACATTTGGAATGACAATGACACCCACTGTTAAGTATAAACTGACATCACACACAAAAAAGTTTTGATACGTATTGCAAAGAAGAGGTTAGTGCTTAAGTCCTTACTCGTTTGTGTGTGACATAAACATCAATAAGAATGTGACAGCAGGAGCAATATGACGACATTTAATGGGTTACACTAAACCTCATCGTGGCAGATGGTTCAACCAACACGACAGTCAACTTGATTGTGGCTCTATCCTTGATTAAAGATAATGTATGACCTTCCTCACAGGCTTTTATAAAGACAGAGCTTGGGGGAATATTTTAAAAACCAAGCATATTTAGGGGTGAAATTGCATAGCCATGCAAGGACATTACAGTGTTATCTTAAAAGCATAAAATTACAATTAACATAGGGGCTGACAGCAAACAAAAGCGGAATTCAGAGAGCACAGGAGAATTCTTTTTCCTGTCCTATCGGCAAGCTGTGACAAGAAATGTCCCCTTTGCAAGCTTACTGTAGCAGTCTCTTGGATGTGAATAGCAGGTCAACTCAAATTAAAGTCAACTTTACATGTCCCGAGGAGAGCAATTAGTTTCATGCTAGAGGTGGCACAAGGACATACCATATCCAATGCAGGAAAATGAATTCTTGAATATAATGATAAGGTGATCCATGAAAATGTCACAAAACACCTTACTCACTCTGAAGTTATCTTAACTATGCCAATATGATGCTCAAAGCAAAATGACTTGTGGTCAACTGACACATTTTAACACTTTAAAGATGTTGATTAAATATGACACCCATTTGCCTCGGTGGTTTTCTGTATTTTGCCTGAGTATGGGCACATTTTGGTATACGTTAGCTCAGCAAATAGGTTGGTATAGCTTAGGTTACTAAACAGATCTACTGTCTTGGCAGGGCACACTATTTACAACAGTTTTTTTTTTTATGATGAATGAGAGCATTTGGTGTCCATCTGCAATTTGCATTTTACTTCAAAACATACAGTACTGTGCAAAAGTCTTGAGCTCCTGCTTATTTGTTTATATTTCTTTATACTTCCAAGGAGCCAGACTTTTTGTATTCTTTTAAAGTGGTCTTGAGCAATAGTTCTTCAGGCTTTCTGAAGGCCTTTCAAAGTTTTTCTTTGGACATTGGCTGCTTTTTCACTCATTTTCAGTCCAGTCCTTGTACCTGACCATTCTTAGAGGAATGATTTTTTTATTTGTAAGCCACATAACACCGACCTATGAGTCATTCGAGCATAAAAAAGGCAGCTAACTCAAGGGATGAACCAGTGTTATCTACACATAGCAGACAACATAGCAAAGAACCAATTTTAATTTTTATCTTTAGGGACTTTGTTACTAGCAGCCTGTCACAAAAACACATCATTTGTTCCCATTTTTTTAGTTGAATCTACAAAACATGCCAAAGATAACAAGGTCTGACAGGCATAAAATAGCATTTTTGCACCAACAAGGTGATTCCCAAAGAGCTATTAGCCGAAAACTTGGTATATGTCGATGTGGTGTGCAGTGTGTCCTTAAAAAAATTTAGGAAACTGGACAAGCGGAGGACAAAAGAAGAAATGGCAGACAGATCAACAGTATCTGAAAGTCATGTCCTTAAGAAACAAGAAAAAAATCCAGCAAAGAGCTGACATAGGACCTGAGAAATACATCTGGACCTTCAGTTGATCCATCTACTCTTTTGCTGAAGCCTCATCAGAAATGGTCTCAGTGCAAGGATGGCTGTTAAGAAGACATTTTTAAGGAAGGGAAACGGGTGTTATGGAGTGATGAATCTAAATTTGAAATTTTGTCTACAGCCATCTGTAAAACACGGTGGAGGCTCTGTCTTGGTTTGGAGCTGTATTTCAGCCAGAGGTGTTGGAGATCTTGTCAAAATTGATGGAATTATGAAGATTTTGATCCACCATGCAGTACCATCTGGAAATCATCTGATTGACAACGGCTTCATTTTTCAGCATGACAATGATCCCAAACACACTACCAATGTAATAACACATAGCTGGATAGAAAAAGTCATGGATTGGCCTCCCCAGAGCCCGGACCTCAACATTATTTGAAGCATCATGGGATCATCTTGACAGAGATTGGAACAAAAGGCAGCCAACATCCAAAGAAGAGCTTTGAATGTCCTTCAAGAAGCCTGGAGAACTATTCCTGAAGACTACTGAAAGAAATTACAAGTAAGCTTGTCTAAGAGAGTTCAGGCTGCATTGAAGAATAAAGGTGGTCATACCAAATATTGACTTTCAATTGTACAAACTCTGTTTTTGCCTTATATGCTGTATTTTCCTAGCAAAATATAAAGAAACGAGGGGTGGTTCAAAACTTTTGCACAGTACTGCTTTTATTTACCTTCATGTTGACATAACATGATAAAAAAAAAGTTATAAGGGATATATAAGTCTCTTTGATGATGGTAAATCTGTATGCCAGATCATTATGATGAAGTAAGCAATCAACTTTTTTTCTCCTCCATTTCCTATTTCCCTTTATTCCACCATGTCTAATAAGCTTATAACATGCTGCAAGACTTCATGCCACTTTTGCTTTTGTAAATTATTAATTTTGAAAAATGCTAGATAAGCACGTCTGTCCAACAAAATTCATTCCAACTCAGATTTCCATGTTGTTGGTCTCTCACCTTTGTGCCTGTGTTTATAGATCTACTTGCTGACAGGTCTTTATATGTTTTTTTTTTTTTTAATAGAAAAGCATGAGAAAATTTGTCGTTTTTTTTTAATCCTGGATCAAACAGTCATGACACTGTCAGCCTAATCTTCCCTATTGCTGTGCTTTTATTGTGGAACCTACCATTTACTAATTTCAAATTAAAGTCAGCCAAATTCTTGCTTGTGAAACCAGAGTTAGCTGTAAAATCACCACAGGGGGAAAACAAAGATATCAAGTCAGACATCAAATAATAACAGCCAGGAATAAGCAAATAGGTTCCAAATCACTAGTCCTATTCTAAGATGCTTTATGAATGCAGGCTCTAGGTTTGTCAAGTATCTGTCATGCCTTGATCACAAGTCCAATGCGATTACTCACAGTTTCTAGAAATAAAAAGACAGAAATGCTCATCAAGTCAAGACTTGTAGACAAAGGACTTCAGGGCACTTCAAAAGATGTCTAACCACAGGGAATAGAAGGTTTCAGAGTGCTCTGTTGTGTGCAACAGAGATTTATTGCCACGACAGGCAGGCTGAAGGCATTTGTTGTTTAGTCTAAACAAAACCTTTGATGCAGACGACAGGAATTTCTTTTACTTTGCTTTTTGTTTGTAATTCCATCTTCTAAAGAACTATGGGCAAGCAAATATTTTACATCAATCAAACCCATGAGACCATCATGTAGGGGTAGGATATCTCTTTCTACAGCAGCCACTGATGAAAACCTGCTGATCTGTAATTGATTTCAAACTAACCCATTATAGTAAAATGTTGGTTCTAAGCAAATAAAGGTCTGATCTTGGGTCTGTAGTATCCTGACTCTGAACATTGATAAATTGGAATAGAGCTGCTATTTACCACCGGGAGCCTGCTGGAAGGGGCTCTTCTGGCAGCCTGTCAAATGATGCATCAGTGGGTGCAGCTTACTGCAACCAACCTTAGCACAGTGGTGTCAAGGACCACATAGCTAAAAAGGTTTGCATACACATATATGCGTAGGGGAATGTGTATACACATTAGAGGAATACTTAAAACACACAAACACAAGTACACTCAAAAAACATACAGAAACATTAAAACATACCCAAAGACTCAGAGTCACACTGAAGAAAACCAACCTTGACAGACTGGTGGAGGTCCATCCATCTGTAGCCTCTCTCCAAGTCGGCAGGTCAGAATCTCACTGCCCACCAAGGTGAAGCCTGGCTGGCACGTGTACCGAATAATGTCCCCTGTGGGGTCATTTTCACGTGTGATCATACAAACACACACACACAGACACAAAGCAGGAGGGGACGTGAAAAACATATCCATTTATACACCCACCCAGCCACAAATGCACACGCACTTCCCACAAAGCTATGTTAGTTGCACCACTTGAAACAGTAATCAGCAACACATTTTGTAATGGAGATTGACATCCCCTTAGCTAGCTGGAGTACTGAAGGCACTTCATTACATTACAGAAGTTATGTAGGAGAGCATGCACACACGCAAGCACACACACACACAAGCACATGAAATCAAAATTAAACTCAATTTCAAAGACAGAAAGTAAGGCAGCCACTAGCCCTACGACTTCCACTTCACTTCCCTAATCAATTATGAACACTGAAAATACAAACAGCTTATAAAAAGAGCTAATTAGCCCTAGCCTCAAATTAATACTTTAATGCATGAAGCATGAATAGATAGAACAACTCAAAAGAGAGTAGAGTAATATGAAAAGGAAGAACAGAGAGCAAGAAAGAAAGAACACATTGTACATTTTAATGAAATCCTATATACACATATAAAAGATATATATATATATATATATATATATATATATATATGCACATATGTATACATACATACATAATTACACACACACACACACACACACACACACACACACACACACACACACACACATACTCACACAAATAATCTACCTACTGCAAACTGACTTCACTACACAGTGTCCCTGGCTGGTAAACAAGCAAAT
>VUQI01019041.1:24898-40273 GCA_015106735.1 Paratilapia polleni | reverse complement strand
GGGGGGGTTGAGGATGTAGACATATAATAATTTGGTAGTGTTCCTAATCAAGGCATCCCTTTCAAGTCAGCAGGTTTGATGTGGTAATAGGATGCAAATGTATGCAAATGAACCTTCTTTTTCCCTCAAAAACTCAGAATTTGCTTTGCCCCTTCTTGCAGGATGGGAAAACTCTGAATAAATAGGAGAAGAAGGCACATAGGACTATTGATTTTAAAAAAATTATAGGGAAAGTTTTAAGTTGGCAACAAAGACACTGTAATTTACCAAGCCTATAACTGAACTCTGGCATAACAGTAAAGATCAGCATGTGTGACGGGAAAGAAGAATATTTATTATGAAAGAAAAAGCAAAAGATAGAGTAAAATATATATTTACATAAAGCACTGCTGAGAACAGGAGAAAGAGAGGAACATGGAACATGGAGACAGAGATTGAAAGCGACAGAGAGGGAGAATAGAAAAAAGAGAATAACTGAAGACAAGCTGTGTCTGCAATGTTAAGCAGGTCTGGAGTCCCAGTGCTACCTGGGAGCTATACCAGCCTGCTGATGTGTGTTTTCACTGTAGTGCACTTCACTCTGAAATGGCAGCAGCGCCCCAAGCCCAGACATGTCTGTCTCCTTCTCTGACTAACAAGAAGCAGCCCTCAGTCAGGATATTTTCAGAATAGCGAGGCTTGATTAGGCATGTAATCACACATGCAATGTATGAACCCTATAGCAAGACACCCACACTCAGATGCTTTACAAACCTTTAACAAGAAAAGGGCTCACACATAGTCCCTGCATACAGTGGGTCCCTCATGCACCTCATTACATGTTCATGGATATTTTATGTTTTCCCATTCTGTGGAGAGCAGAATCTGGTCAAGGTCGCTGTCATGCTGACACTCAGCTAATGGCCAGTGTGACGTTCAACCAGACTCAATGTAACTGTCTTTTAAATATGCCTTTTTTCTAATTACTGGCAATTAAGTCTTTTCTGAAAAGGACGAAATCACCTCTGAAGCAGTGTTATTAGACCTGGCCCAATGCATAAGCTAACTAAGTACCTGCTTAGGGTTTCTGTGGCCACAAGGGGGCTCAGAAGAGCACATGTCAGCCCTAGAGAGTGAATTATGAGAACATCAATCGGGTAACGTTTTGTTCTGATGTGGCTGCGCAGTGTAGCTGTGTGTCTTGCTAGCTGAAAGTCACTTCTAGGGCTTTATTCAGGGATATCACAAAATTTAGAGTGAAGTGCAGAACAGAAAAAATAATCGTGTTGTGTGTGAACACGTGTTAATCCATAAAATGACAAAATGAAACTCTGGGGGGTTTCACGCCAAACAGTGTATGGTAGGATGGTACATTTCATAGACATAATTTTCAATCAAGTTAAAAAGGGAGGACTATAGTGGAAATGGGAGAAGCCAGATGTGACATGTGACTATGTGGCAATGGCAAGCAGCATTTTGTTTAGACCCTCTTTGGAAGTGGCCCAGTGCAGAGCCAAATGGTGGAGCTTACCGTAGCCCAGCTCCACATCTTTGTTGTTAGGGTTAGAGTTGGGTTGAACTCATTCCGGCGGCACCTCTCTGTTGTTAGGCTTAAACTCTGTCCACAAATAAGGCAATATGCTTGTTGCGGAGCTGACAGTTGGTCACAAGGGGGGATTCCAGGTTTTGGTAGCGTAAGTAAACCTCTAATGTATTTCCTACTCCATAATACTATCGCTAACTGTTATTTTGCCTGTCATTGCCACAAGTCGCTGAAGTTCATTGACATTTCATGGTCTCTGATCAGCACATTGCTGCGAGTCTCTCCCCGTATATACACCCTTACAAGCTTAAGTAGGGGTAATAATGGACTTAGAGGAGTAGATGGCCAAAGGCTCAGCTGTGAGCACTGAGGTCATGACCTGCTCTAAATGTTGCTTAGTTTTATATATGGTTTGAATGTTTACCAGAACACCTATGAACTAATCTAGCTGTAAACAATCAGTTTAGCCAGGTTATATGAAATACTCAATTTAAAACTGATGGTTGGTTTCAATTTCTCACTGCAAAAGAAAACCATTTGTGTGCGCAGCCATGGATGTTGCAGTACACAAGACCGAACCAAAAGTTAGCCCATAAATCATGATGGGTGTATATTTTAAAATGGAAAGTTGGGTTCTTTTTCTTTAACCACCCTGGAGAATGAGTATCTTAGTAAGTCTGTAAAAGGTCAACACACTGTACACTGTGAGTTGATGCACACCGATTTGGAGCTAGTAAAATGATACAATTCACTGTGTACTATCAGACTTCCTTTCAGTGACTTACCTCTCTACTAATGCCATAGATAGGTTTAAATTGTAAAATGTTTTTTTTTAGTTAAATTAGGCAACTCACATTTGAAATGATTGGTTAAAAATAGCAGCAAAATACACTCATCTCTCATCACTCTCTACAAATAGGTTACATTTGTGACCTATTTGTTGGGGAGTGAAGTTGGGGAGTAAAGAGTGAAGCCTAGAGGTGGTTGCTGGAGTGGTGGAGGGGTTGAAACAGCAGACAGTGATGCAAGGCAGAAGGCACTGACATGTCAGAGGGAAGATGGGAACTTTTTGCAGCTTAAATAGACTGCCATATTGGGAGTCTGTGCTTGGTATCTGACTTGTGGACACAGGGCTGGTCTTAAAGGTGTGATAAAGCAGAAACATACTTTTCCAGTACACACAACCTCAGCCTTAGGTTAAACTAGTATCAAAGGGGCAAAAACCAACACATGCTTACATTAATTGCCTTTTGATATATAGCAATAAAATTTTAGAAATGCGTCAGGATCTAATTAGATAGTTTGACTCTGTTTGACTCAGTTTGACTCTTATCACAACTGAAAACCAATAATAAAAACATGCTGCATTTCCAAAATTCTTCAAATTCACATACCCACCAACCCACTCCCAATGCATTGTGAAAATTGGATTAAATGACTTAACTTCCAACACGTTCTAATAACAGCAGCAACACTTTCAGAACAACAGTCATGTAACATTATATTATTGCTTTTATTGAATTAGTACAGATAAATCTGAAAGATGAATCAGTCTGCTTAGTCATAAATTGTTTTGTATTGAATTTAAGTCATGAAAGCTGAGGGAGCACTAAAACCCGCAGGCTTCATAGAGTAATAATACCAGCTGAAAATTATGAAAAATGCTGAAATAATTAGATTCAATTTAATCAATAAATGAAAAAGTCATTCCATATGATTTCTAATCAGTGTATCCGAATCTGCATTTAATATGTTTCTCATTCATTTGAGATTTTATTAGAATGTGCACATGAATATGTATGTAGATTTATGTGTGTCGGTGTGTGTGTTTGCGTGAAAGAGAGAGAGAGGGAGAGAAAGAAAGCCTGTAAATGTGAGTGTTATGTGTGTATAAACACTTCTGGCTATAAAAAGATAATCATGTGCTGCAGAAACATAGCTAATAATGGAGCCATTATTTTTCTTTTTTGGCTTACTGCAGGGCTGTTTGTGCCTGACCAAGAGTGGAGAAGCTATTTCAGGGTTGCAGCCCCACAATTCTTTGCTTCAGGCTGAGACTGGGCATATACGAGTTTTTGTTTTTTTTTTACCTTTTCAAGCTGTGGTCATGAAGGCCATAGGTTGAAAGCAGCATCTGTCAGGAAATGCCATGCTGTTCTGTACCTGACATCCGTTTGTCTGTTGTCAGCTTGTTAGGGATAGAGGTGAGTGTATGTGCACCCTTGAACACCTCACTGATGTAAGTGGAAGAAGGAAAAAGATAGTATCTCCAGAGAGATTTAGAGTAGAACAGCCATAGAGAGCAGAGGAGAGGAGAGGAGATGAGAGAAAGGGGAGGAGAGGGGAGGAGACAAAAGGAGAGGAGAGGCTATGAGACAATAATGGCAGTGATCCTAATGGATGCTGACAATCTTCCGTGTCTAAGTCTAGTGCCTCTCATGTCACTGGAGCTCAATCTGTCTCTCTCTCTCTCACACACACACACACACACGTATCTATATATCTATCTATAAGGGTACCATCATAGCCACACACTAACAGTACTGTAAATACTCACTTGTACGTATATAAAAAAAAAAAAAAATCTGAAATAAGCAAATCAAGGACTCGGTCACCACATTAGACATGTAGGAATGGACACATGCTTACACACTGGCTCACTGTCTTTTAATATTTGTTTCAAGAGTTTAAGAGTGGAATGACTACTAGGCAAGTGTCATTTAGTTCCATTATATTCACGAGAAAGACAGACATTTCTACAGTTAACATCTCCAAAACTAAGCAACTCACACCAGAAGTATTCAGATGGATATCAAGCACTAAAGGCCAGAGTTAAAAATATGTGAATTTGATTTTGGAATCAAATGGTACTTTAACTCTAATATCAACTCTTAATCCCCAAAGGTTTTGTAAAGATGTGGATGAAGGACTAACTAATTAGAAGAAGTTTCTAATGATGTCCCCAATCCAGCAGTCTAAAAATTGTGCACACTATGACACACATGCAAAAGCACACACAAAAAAAAAACAAAACAGAATGGCATGGTATGTTAAGTACACTGGACACTAGCCTAACACTGGCTTTTATGATCTATATACAATATACTAATGTTCTTTACTTCAACTTACCTCTCTTGAGTGTACAGTAGCCATTGGAGATTTGTATGTGAGAAATTAAAGTCAATTCAGTAAAGTGACTGCAGGACACGGTTGTGTAATGTGTGTTTGAATCTGGAAACCACACAAAACATTTTTCTCAGATTACTTTGTTTCTGCCATCCATAATTAGTTTTTAATATTGGCTCCCCCATTTATGATGCACAGTGAGTTATGGGACAATAGCATCCATTAATGCTAAGTTTTGTCTTCATGCTGATAAGTTAGAGTTGCTTACTTTTGTTAGTTTCTCAGCCTGAAAGTACTGAAATCTAAAAATTTTTTTTTTTTTTTAAAAAGATAAAAAATTAATATGTAGAATGAAATTCTGGCCCAGTTGCCAAAAACACCCTGCTGGGACCATTTAACAAGTCTATGTTCCCTAATGTGTCTCTATCTGTGTATGTAAGCTACTTTGAGCCAAAAACCAGAGACCTATTAAGTTTTTGTTACACACTGGGTTTTGCATGGCATTTCTCGCCTTTTTTTTAATGCAGTGACTCCAGTGGCTAGCACTTGTTAAAAAATATTATCTCATACTGACACTCTACAACATTAATTGTCTCTAAAAAAAAAAGAGCATACTGTGGCATTACTGTGCATCCACAGTGTGCTTCTGAAAAAACTTTGTAAGCTCATGACTGGAACGTTTTTTTATATATTTTTTCTGCTTTGTTTCTTACTAGGCATCTAGTAAGACTAGATAATGACACTGAGGAGAATACCAGTTAAATGTATCGGTAATGTATTGGCAAACAACATTTCTGGTCTTTTAGCACCAGTTATACTGTATTTTATACTGCTACTTTGCAATCTGCTCGTAGTCTAAACTTTCACTTTGAGCAGGCTTTGGATTCATGAAGGTAAATAAAAAAAATGTCATGTGCAGAAATGAAGTCTTGAAACAACTGGCTATCGTGTGATCCCAAATTAGCCTTTTGTAAGTTATTTTTCATTATTTTTCTGAATTTATAAACAATGACTTGCAGATGGAGCAGGATGCCTTGGCTTAGATGTCTGCTTGCTTCAAAAAAATCAGCTGTTGCACCCAGGTCATATGGCTCCTATGTAGCAGACACTGTGTTAATGTGGTGTTTTGTTTTGTTTTTTCACTCTAAAAGGCTGATGAATATAAACTACTTCTTTGTGCATTAATCATCAGTACAAAATCCAAAGTTTTTCCAAATTTTCCATGATATATCCCATGATAAATATATATTTCTCTCTTTGAATAATAAAAGAGAAAATGCAAAAACTATGCTCATTGATCTAATATTCCCCATGTTAACCTCTCAAAAATAAACTGTTTTTGCATAAAGTCTTCACATTCAGCTCTAGAGACCATTATCTTTTTGCCCAACAAATGTCCACCTGGCTCCCACTGAACACATGTGGGATGCACGCTCCTAACTTTGTTAGCTGCACTCACATGCCCCGTCCATTACTGAATTTCTGCATTGGGACTGTAGTGAATAATTTGCAAAAGAAGAGAGAGTGCTTCATCTTACTTTCATTCTCCAATGGAACTGCAGCACTGCCGTTGCATTGTGAAACAGCGAGAACAAAGCCGTCAGAAAAGTCAGCTGTGAATACAACCTAAAGGCTTTGTTGTGCTTAGGGAATGAGGAATGTGCCAAAGAAATAAGTTTTACTGTTATTGCTTTGTTGAAGGGGCCATTGGTGGGACTTGCTAATTACCAAATTCTCCATAAAGTTACTAAATATTAAGACCTTGCAACAGTTCATTAAGCTTTTTTTTCCAAGTCTGTCTCAGCTTCCCTGTGGTACGTCTTGCTGAGAAATTCTATTGTTAAAACAAAATGACCTTCGGCTTTTTGTGGAGGCAGATTTTTTTTCCCTTTTTTCCTTCCAGGGGAAAGTTTCTGGTGACATTTTCAACACATCAGTTGAAAATTGTTCAAACCAACACTTTTTTGTAGCTGTAACATAACCTCTCAACCTTACCTGTCTTTTCTTTTTTACACACTACATGAATTCTTCCTCCTTTCACTTGTGTACTTCCTAACCCTCTCTGTCATACTCCTGAGATAGAAGAGGACTGCCATTTTCATGTGAGAACTAGTGTCACAGTATCATGCAGAGTGAACAGAATGTGAAAGGAGAAGCGAGTAGATGTGGGTGTTGGACAGATTTACAGCGTCTAGAGCAGGTTTGGATGTTTGCTTTTATGGTATGTCGATGTGCAGCTGAGCTGCTTGATTCAAGAGTCAGTAGCAGACTAAAGGAAAAAGTGAAGGTTTTATTAAGGTCACAAAGTAACTTTATACTTCCTCTATTAGTGTACAGCACACTGGCTTATGGAGATACAAAGGGCAGATCGAAGAGCATTGCAGATGGAGCAGCTCTGAGCAGAAGTCAGTGGAATTAGCTTTGATATGTGTTATAAATCAGCTGATGTTGAATGGAGAGCTCACATGGGTGGCAGCTAATGGCTCCCAGCATGATAATATAAACATCTGTTTGCTAAAATAATAATACAATGACACACATGCTTACACAATTAGTCAAAATCACTCTTACACACACTATCTTGTTTCTAGAATTAACTTTATTATTAGAAATATGTGTGATCTAAGGGTTACTGAAGGCTAGCTCATTGTTTTTGACTCATCTTTTAGCTTCTTTTAGCAGCTCTTTCCACATCCCTTGAATTGGATAATCATCTATACATACAGTATAGATGCACAGAAGGTGACCAAATTAAGGAAAAGCCAACATCTACACGGTGTTAGGTCACTCTGTGCTGTTAAAACGGCTTCATTGCTCATTGGCACTGATTCTCCAAGTCTGTTTTGGAGAGACAATCACAGTGTGAAAGTTATTTCCTCATTTGGTGTTTTTATGGTGGTGGTGGAGAGGACTTGATAACATGTTAAACTGAAATCTCCAACAGCTGTGTAATTGTGTTGATCTGGTGACTACAAAGGCCATAGCATATGATTCTCATCTACTCATCAAGCATCTGGTGACAACTTGTGACCTATGTATAAGGGCATTGTCATTGTGGAAGAGATGCTTAGCAGTGTTTCATTGTGGGAAAGAAGTCCAAACTGTTTTGCACTGATTTGCGACATTTCCCTCTTAGCGGACAAATGAGTTCAATCCATACCAGCAATTCCCCCCGCAACATAAAAAAGGTCTGGTCCTTCAGTTGTCATTCATCTGTATATATAGTACAATTGCTGTACTGATAAGACTGTATACAGTGGAGATATTATTGTCAACATCAAAGCTTTGGAAGTTATGTTGTGGCCATATGCTTATAGGGATAGTAAATGAAACAACCAACTGATACTTGCAGCTAAGGTTGTTTTATAATACCGTAATAAATTCACAGAGGAATGGGTGGAAATAGTGGTTTTAATTGTGCTGTAGTGCAAATATAATAGATACGAGATTTAAAGTGCACTGAGACATGGCGAATATCTCTTTTCAACAGTCTGTGTCAATGTGAATTGGCATATACTATATACTGGACTTCGCGCTAAATTATAATTTACATCCTATAAAAATAAATTTTATAGGATGAGTCCATTTTATGTTTTTGTGTTGCCTAAATGTAGCCAAAGACAGTATATTATAAAATAATTCACACTATGCAAGAATACACTCAAAGCTCAGCTCACAGGGATTAAAATCAACTAGCTCATGTTCATAGAATTTTCTTTTTTCTTTTTAATGAGCAGCTCTGAGTAATTCTTTTTCAGGAGAACCTCCTCCTACCATCAATGCAGCCCTGAACCATTTCCACTTCTGAATCTAAATAAATAACCATATTCTACTTTAGAGTGACAGACAGATTGCTTTTAAATGTAAATGCAAAGAAAAGTCATTGCATGTGTTGTATCCTTTAAACAATGTGTCATAAAGCAGGACAATTCAAAACAGTTTGCAGATGTAATCCAGCTCTGTAGTAACTTTTGTGGCTATTAACTCATGGTGTTACCCTTTGATTATGATTTCCTGTTATTATCTATCACTCACATATACTGTATTTCCCAGGATTGGCTTGATGATTCAACTCATAAATTTGTTTGCCTCTCAATATTGTTGCCATCTTTGCTTTTCAATGAACAAGCTCATGTTTCCAATCATAAATAAGCATTCACAATGTAAAACAAATAAACTACATATAGCTAGAGTAGAAATACATCACATCTATTTTTCCAAAGGTTTTTTAGTTAGTTTTCTTTTTATCCAAACTCACAATCAGATCTGGGAATTATCATTTTTTGTGGGTAAATATGTGCAGTCTGGAATGGGGGTAGTGTCACTGAGGTCATGTTAGTAATGAAATACAGGAAAGAGCAGCAGAGACAGTGACTCCATATTTGTGTTTGTCTGTGTGTATGGAAGAAAATTCAATGTGTTGACAAAAGGTTTTTGTAATCTTGCAATCATCAACATATATTTTATAGTTTTTAATGTTATTTTACAAAAGGGAGAATACAGATGTCTTCTGTGAGAAAATGCCAATTAGCTGATCCCTGCCAGTGTGTAATTTATCGTGGTATCAAGAGTTGATGTTTATATTGTAGGTATTAGTTTGTTTAACTCTTCATACCATCTTAGTCACACCATGACATGAAGCAAAACTGTCAGTCCAGTAATGAAGCACCTATGGTCTGTAAAGGGCACCTTTGCTGTAGTACCACTGTCAGTGATTAGTATGCTTAGTAACTGCTTTGCTAACTTTGAGGAGCTGTTTGCAAAATTATGCAAAACACGCAGCAAAGCAAGTTTACATGACTTGAAGCAAAATGCCTGAAGCAAGATCAGAGGCACAACTGACTTCTCTGGCCCTTTCGAAAATGTTGACGCAGGCCCGTGCAAGAGTAAGTCTTCTCTGATTGAGTCAGAAGGCTATTTTTTGCCTTTATTCATCCTCTCCAGAGATTGTGATACAGTCAAATATTTGTGATCCCACTCTGCCTGCAGGAAATAGCGTGCATACTGACAGTACATTTAATCTGAATTTTTAGAGTAAAGTCAGACTGGGGAATGAAAATGTCTCTCTGGAAAATAATTGCCCAGCCTTAAATCAACTTAGTGAATAGAGTTATCATTTTGAACCACACTGCTTACATGTTTGAGTGGATTCACACTACTTACAGTATCTTAGTACAAGGAAGCAAGCAAAGCTTTCATGCAGTGAGTGCAAATAACATCCCCTCAGGGTTTGAAGGTGCATGACCAGTGACTTGTGTTGTTATTGCAAATCTTGTTTATTTGCAAATGTTTTAAAATACATTTCTGAGGTTGTTTGCCTTTATTTTCCAGCTCCTCATAAAGGTGCGGTAGCCTGCAGTGGTATATGGTCACTATATGGGTTCACCTACTTTCTGGGGGCAAACTTTTGATTCATGCGAGGTCAATCATTTATATTAAAAACTGCAATATATTTTTGGATTAAGGTTAGAGCTATGGGGTTGAGTTGATAATGTGGGCAATGGGGTAGGGCAATTGGACAGAGAAAGTGCCTGTTGGTGTTTGTCCCCAGCGTTTTTCAGGTGTCTTTTTATTCTGCTGATTTCTTGGGCTGCCTCCTTACGTATATGGTGCTGCACACACGCACCTCCCCAAATATATAAGTAAGTACTGATTGTTGAACTGATGGTGATGATGGACATTTGGATAGATATGACAAAAAAAAAGCACAACTTGGTCTCCCAAAGTCCCCGATAGATTTTAGGGTTACTTAAGATGTAGACTCTATTAAAGTTATTGTGAGGCTCAGATTTGGATAATGCTGGTTGTAAGGCTAAGTTTAAAGGAAAGGACAATATAGGTAATTAGCATGTGACATTTTTGTTTTCTATGTAAGTGCAAACACAAGTTGCTAATGAATTGATGCAATTTGTCTTGAAAATTTGGGAAAATTCCCAACTGTTCACTTTCACATGTTGCAATTCAATTCATTTCAGTTTACTTATAAAGCATTAGTTCACAACTACAGTTGCTTCAAGGTTCTATATCTTATAAGCCAAACCTAATGCTATTGTAGAGAGAACCCCAATGAAGAGACCTCTGGTAGAACCAGTCCCAGGGAAGGGCAGCCATCTGCCGTGGCCTGTTGGGCTTAGAGAGGAAAGAGGAAAAAAGTTACAAAAAATTACTCCCAAGATCAGCATATTATAATACCAAGGTGACTTGAGTATTTCTTATATTTATAGGCAAATTATGTGCACTACATAAGTCAAATGACATAAAACGACACAATGCTTCATCATACAACAAGTATATGTTGCAGTAAAGTCTCCTGTGAATAAGTAAAAAGGTGAACAATGTCCTCTCAATTGACAAAAAAAGAAGTGTGGTTGTATACATTATGCATAGACCTCCCGAGCGGTGTTTGGCTGTGCAGTGATATTTACAGCATATTGGTTGGTGAGGAGGTCACTTCTTTGCCTTTGCAGAATAACACACCTTTCTGCTCCTTTGCCTGCATAAATGCATGCCTTCGCATAAAAATGCCTGCAAGAATGTGACTCGTGCCTAATGAGGAAAAGAGTGAGTTCTTGGTTTGAAACAGAATTGTTATGCTTCATATCCAGTTCAGCTATGAAGACAATTATCCACAAGTGAGAGACATTTTGAAACATTAAGGGTCATTTAACAGTATATCCAATAAGTGAAGTGAGATAAAGAGCCATCTGATGGCCAAGAAATTCTGCAAAGCAAACTGTTGCGCAACATTAATTGCAAAGACTCTCAGAACCCAACGAATAGTTAAAGAAAAATATAAGATTGGAAACTACACTTGTTAAATAATTATAGCTCTTGTTACTCTTCTCATTCTTATTCATTCTTAATTTTAATCATATCTTGTTCTAATAGCTCTCATCGGTTTTCTTCTTATTTTTAATATTAAAGCATTTACATCTGACACATAATTTATTTTAAATATTTCCCAGACTGTTTCTTACCTTTAACTGAACTGTAAACACTCAGATTACCTTTCCTTTCATAAAGATTTGTCTGTATGCAATGCTCATTACAGCATCAATGTCAACAACACCAAGACGAAAGGTGTGTCTTCCTTTCTACAGCTAATCAACCATTTACCAGGCTTTCTCCTCTACATTAAGTTCGATGTGGAAAAGAAGATTACAGGGAGCAGCAGGCATGACTGCAGTGACAGCACTGTTTGAATTCTTCCTTGACTTTAGCACATTATCCCCCATCATGTTCAACAGTGAAGCTAAAGAAATACAGAAACAAGGTAGAGTGCCTGGTCTCTCTCTTTCTTAAAAAAGATGAGCGTCTTTTGCTGCCTGAGACCATGAAAGGCTTAAATTACTATAAGAGCATCTATATCTGTGGTATGAAATCGCAGGAAATTAAGACCCGAAGTTAAAAGCCTATATGGTGAGGCTGGGTTGGCAGAGATAACTTTTCTCTACTATGGAGCAAAATCACTGTATGTGTGTGTGCGGGTGTGTGTGTATGTGTCAGTGCATGTGCACGTGCAACTGCTGAAGTAGGCTTGAACACCAAAGGTACAAATGTGGCCATGTTGTCAGTATGTCCAGAGTTCTCACCTTTGAACAGGTGTTTGCCTGTTGTGGAATAGAGGTGAGAGAAAGAGTGGTCGTGAAGGAGGAGTGAGAAAGAGAGAGAAAATGAGAAAGAGAGTCAAGGTCAGAGAGTAATTAGGCCTTTTTCTGTCAAACCAGGGAAACTGTCAAGCCTTGGGGATGAAAAGTGATTATATGGGAGTATGAGAGTAATTGAATTCTGTTGCAGAGCCAAAAGAAAGAATTGGAGTTTGAGGAAGGAAAAAAGCATGAATATGATTTCAGTACTAAGTACACTTGTCTTTTGATTATTTTGAATTTAAACAGATGCCAAATCATGACCCTGTAACAAAACAGGAGTAAATGAACCTATATGATTTTATTGTTTCCCACCATGTGTTCAACAAAACTGAAACAAACATGTCTCACCAATTATACCCAACCATTTTTTTTTCATTTACAGTCTTTACTCAGTGAGAGTATTATGGATTTGTTTCACTCCAGTATATGAGCTGCATGCAAATAAGTGGACAGATGTGTGTGCCAGAGCGTATGCAGTTTGTCTTGGGTAATATGTTTTGTGTGACACATTTAATGGATGCAAAAAATGATATAAGAGTGGCATAGAGTCAGAACATATTATCACTAATCTGCCATGACAGAGATTCGATCACTGAGGTTGAGAGCAAACAGATAAAGAGCTGGTGTCATGTTTAAAAAAAATCTTGTGAGGTCTGCATTAAGTGAATGCATTTGAATGATGCACTTTAAAGGGGGGGAAAGTGCAGGCTTTTATAGCTTCAGTTTCATGTGCAGCACATTTTGACCTCTGTGGAACCAAACATCAAGCTGCACCACTTTTAATAAGGCAACCTTAGCTGTTACACTATAAATCAGTTAAAAGCCATAAATAGGAGAGGCTTTGGAGTTTCTCGGGTGTGAAAAATCTTTGTGCTTAATGATAGGCCTGCCAATTAACTGTTGGACTATTTAAATTCTGAAAAAAATAACAATTTTTTGGAATTTAAATAGCCCAACATGATTAACAAAATGTTAAATTGTGAATTTGGTCTAAAATCTTTGCCAAATTGTATTTGAAACATTTGAAGCATTCAGCTTAATCGATGCTTGTACAAACCCTTCATTAACGACAGCTCTAGTGACTTTATTGATATTTACCTGCATTTTTACCAAATATAAAATACACACCAACTAAACATTATTTCATAATGTTGCAATCCAACATAATCTCTTAAAATGTTTTGTATCTGATGCAATGTTAAATTATTTATTAACCACTAGTTAAGTCATTTAACCTTTATTTTCTGTTACCAATTAGAACCTGACCAAAATGAGGTCTTGTTTCCCTCTGACATAACACAATACCTCGTTCAATAATATTTCCTAGTACAGTATAAGTACAATACTACTGCACTGTTTTTAAAATAACAAATGGTACAATGTTTTGTATGGTAATTGCCTCATATAGTGTACCCTTGTTGCATATATATGGCTTGCAAAGACAATAAGACGCTTTATTTCTTGGTTTTCATTGAGATGCACATTATCAAGAGGCAAATGTCCCTGTTGGCAGATTTATGGAGGTATTGGTAAGGGTTTTATAGGCCAGTTAATCGCAGTTCAGTCCATAGATTGTCTAAATGTGTAAATAAGACATTGATCCCCCCTTAGAGTGAACCCCTTCAATAAATATGACTAATGAATTAGTAATGAGAGGAAATAAGCTTTGAAAGAAAGAATAAAGGGAGGGGAAGTTGAAAGAGCAAGTGGGCAAAAAAAGGAACTATGATAAGAAAGGACACAAATAGGAAGAAGAGAAGCAGAAATGAAAATGTTCTTTCGTTGTTTTGTAATTTGCTTTGAAACTAACAGATTTTTCATTTTCACTGCTCAAGATTTATTTTGTCACTCTAAAATATCCCATATATGTCCTTCGTTTTCTCTCCTCCTTTCACCCGTTGCTCCCGTCCGACTCGCGCTCTGTTAGGAATTGAAGCTGATTATATGAGTATAATTGAATCTCTCTGATATGCAAGGCATCCATTTCTGGTGCAGTGCAGCGATCGATAGAGCTAAGGCTAATTTAATATGCACTTTATCACCCTGCTCATGAAACACTTTATCATCGTCCATGATTATACGCACTCCCTCACTGTCGCTCTCTTCTTGTTTAGTCATATAAACTGAGCCCCAAGTGCCTATTTTTCCATGGGTGTCTTTGCATCATGCCTATAGCTTTATGTCTTCCGCTTTTTTTTTTTCCTTTGTGTTATTTGCGTCTATATAGCTTGCAGGGATACAAAAATAGTAAATGGTATAAAGCAATACCACTCTCTTCTCCCAGCATCTTTCTATCCTTTCAAATTCAAATATTCTATATTGGCACAGTGGGAACAAGACATTTACTGCATCTTATCAGTTCAGTATTTCATCTCTCTTGCACTCCATGTATCACTCTGTGTCTTTTCAATCTACTCCAAAGTCACTATATTAGTTTAAGGTCCACATTGTAACCAAATCTGAGAAATACATATATTTTTAATTGCCAGTGGTTTTCAGATGTGCTCCTGTTCCAGTTTATGTGCACATACCTAACTTTTGTCATTTCAGTTATCATTCTGCCTGTTTTATTGGACACCAGCATAGCATCCAATGAAATGGAAAGCATATTTAATTTGGGGGTCTTGAGGTGAGATTTTTTTGCTTCTGAGTAACCATCATTTCCATTACTCATTCCATTATCAAAACGATCTGTAACAAATTAAAGGAAAAACCAACATAAAGTGTCCTGTTAAGGTTTACTGTCTCCATGTGCTCCATGGTGTTTGATTTTTGTGCATTATTTTTATTTATTTTGGAGATCTCCTTTTTTTTTGTGGTTCTTAGTGTTTGCCTTTTCCTCGTGTCTCCTGAGCTTGCTTCTCTGTGGGCCTTTCTCATTTCTCCTCTTCTCCACCTCCTCTGTCCTCTATCCTCCTGCCTGTGACATGGAAATCAATCTTTCTGTACCATCTTTAAGGATGTCTCACTTCCTACAGTGGATCTGAAGGAGGACGGAGAAAGGGTCCTTTTACAGAGGAGCTAGGAGGAGTATTCTTGCAGAAGTCTCTTTTTTTTTTTTTTTTTTAAACCCATTTT
>VUQI01019041.1:0-21929 GCA_015106735.1 Paratilapia polleni | reverse complement strand
CAACTTGTCAGACAGGGATGCTTCCTAAGAACCCCTTGGTGTCTCATTCAAATGCACTAGGTTAGCATATTTTTTTAACGTGCAAGGATATTGTGGTGGTATTTTAATCCAGTAGAAGTAGCAGTCTTTGGTGCCTCAACCTGACCCCGTCAATTTTAGGAACCATTGTTTTTCACCGTCCAATATTGCTGCAGCCAGTGCATCAAGGCACTGACACCAAATGACACCTTGTGTGTATATCTTATGCAGTGGGAGTATCTGACACCCTGGGATGAGAATGCTCTGCAACACAACCTTGGTATTGACCAATAATAATGTCAAAGCTACTGTCAATCCTTAACATGAAGTTGGAACAAAATCAAATTTTGACCACAGAGAATAGTTAACAAGAATGCAACATCTATCCATATAGTAGCTGTCTTAAACATCTCAATATAAAATCAACACATCTATACAATTATCTCAATTTTTTCATACGCCGTACAAAATAAACAAGATGCTAGTTGGAGTCAGGTGGTTTAATCTCCACGTGTCAAAGACAGACTTGAAAATCAACAAAACCATGACTCAGACATAATAGTTTCATTTATATGATGACAACTTTTTTTCCCCCCACTCCAGTTTCTCACTGCAAGCCAAGCAATAATCTATAATTCTCTATGTGTAGTGAGCTCAGCTCAATTTATGCAAAAGGGAATGGGGGATTGGTTGTGTCTGAGTTTTTATACACATATGTAAAAGCTGTTATACACTCTCACACACACACACACACACATAAAGAGAAAGAAGCAAAAGGCCATGTAATAGGACTCCTGCTGCGAAGGAGATTGGTCTAGCTCAACTACTCTGCTGCCTCTCGTCCAACCCTCCCTAAGGATTTTGCACCAGCTTGAAAACACTGCACCACCTGACATGACGTGTATCTTTTTTTTTTCAAAGATAATGAATGCAACAATCACAAGTCAGTTTTATTCAGATTGACATCAAGTCACGGATGAAGATTGCTGATGCTGTCTCTGGGCTGAGGAGCAGAACAGTTTGATGTTGTCAGTGAGCTTGATGTCTGCTGTGGAAATGTTCAGTGTGGAAATGCTTCATAATTGGTTACAAAGTTGAGAGACGGTCGTAAAGATGCTCTGGGAGGAGAGCAGTTGTTATGGATTTATGTAAAGATATGCAAAGTACCTCTGAATATTCATATGAGTTAATTGATGAAGATTCTGACTGCAGCTGATGTTTGTAAAATAGCATCTCAGAAATGTTTGAGCTGTGACCATGTCTGCCCTGACAGCTCACCTTCCATTTTAGTCCAGTGGCACAGAAAATTAGGGGGCATAGATGGCAATCCAAGGGCATGTGAAAAAAGAGTGACCTCTTGACCTAAATAGGATTAACAAAAGTAGGCTGTTATCATGATTAAAACTAATCAGAAAAGAAAGCCTGGAAGAACAAGCTACTGGTGTACAATATACTCTATAAATCTTTGCTGTGGTATTTTCTGGAGAACTGACTGAATGTGACAAGAATTAGTCAGGTACTGAGGCAGTTCATGAAGGATGTCATGACATTCAAATGTATAACACATGTATATTACAGAGGTTTTCATTTTCACTGTGCACATTTGGTATTTTTGTCCATCAGTTCACACTCCATAACCCATTATGACAAAGTGAAATATTTTTTTAGACATGTTTGAAAATGTATTAAAATCCAAATCTGAAAGCACTGATTCACAAAAACATATTGAAACCCTTAATTCAGTGGTTTATAAAATCCCTGCTGGCAGCAGTTACATAGCAGTCAGTCTTTTTGGGTAAGTCTCTTTAAGCTTTGCACACCTGGATTTGTGCAGTTTATCCCAGCCTTCATAACGGATCCTCTTAAGCTGTGTCAGATATGATGAGAAGTATCAGTGACCTGCCAACTTCAGTTCTCTTGAAAGATTTTTGATTGGGGTTAAGGCTGGTCCCACTCGAGGACAGGCAGAAGCTTATTCTGAAGCCATCCCTGCATTGTCTAGGCTGTATACTTTAGGTCATAGTGCTTTAGTGAAAGTTGTACTGTGGTTGCTGCCCTCTGGAACAGATTCTTCACGGATCTCACTATATTAGGTTGCACTCATTCTTCTTTCATTCTGACCAGTCTTCCTTTCTCAAGAAGGAAACCCACAGCATGATGCAACCACCACTATGCTTTACCATAAGAATGGTATTAGTCAGTGATGATCAATATCTTATATTTATCTGAAATAGCATTTAGACTTTAGACTTTTAGATTTAATTGTTTTTCTTGTCTCATCAGACCTCATCAGAATCTTTTTTCCTCATACTCTTGGAGTCCTTTAAATGCTGAGCTCAAAGTAGACTGTCATAGGCTGCTTACTGAAGAGTCTTTTTCCCTCTAGCCCCATAAAGGCCTGATTGATGGAGTGTTGGTGGATGGTTTGCCTTCTAGGTTCTCTCATCTCCGCAGAGGACTTCTGAAGCACTGTTAGACTCATCATCGTGGTTCCAAATTTCTTCTTTTTCACAGTTACTGAAACCACTGTGCCTATAGCAAAACAAAGCTTTAGAAATTATTTTATATTGTTGTCCTGATCTGTGCCTCACTACAGTTTTATCACAGAGAGATCTAATGAGAGTTCCTTGAATTTTATGACATGGTTTTTGTCTTGCATTGAGACGTTATATACACACGTGTGCGCCTTTCTAAACTATGTTAACCCACAGTTTAACTTTTCACAGATGCACTCAAATTAGGTTCTAGACTCAAAGATAATTAAATCAAACCAGATGCAACTGACCTCAACTTGGAGCATCACACCAGAAGGTCTTAATTGTTGTATAAATAAGAGATTTCAGTTTTGCATTTGCAACTTCTAGAAGTGTGCACAAAGTAAAAAAGGCTCAAGTACAAAAATCACAGCAGTACAAAAACATACGTTTTGAGAAGGCATCAATTTTCTAATGATTTTTCAGTTGTTACAGAAGGGCAAGTCTCATCCTTGGTGCCTGATATGTTCATTGAATAGAGCACACAGCTTAAGAAAAACATCTTATACAAGTCATCAAGGCTTGAGAATTTTTTGTGGATATATGGTGTAGGACAAAAGGAAAACGTTTTACCCTAACATTCTTGTTAATACCATTTTTCATATATTTGTCTTAAAATGATGCTGTTTTGCGTGACCAAAGTACAATTTGGAAACATATTAGGTTGCCTGAACTGTGTAATATGAGATGTCTACAAATATGAAATTGGCTCTAAATATATCCAACACTGTCATCAAATCTATTCCTTTGGATTGAACTTGATTTACAGTAATGGCATGTATTGAATTAATGGAGAATTCCATATGGACATAACATGTTGGAGACTGACACCTGTAAATACACTGTCAGATGTTTTTTTTTCATTATTATTATTATTATTATTATTATTATTCATTAACCATTTTGTTTATCATACGTTGCCTGCATTCTACTTCCAGTAACTAAAAAATGTCACAATTATGAAAATGATTCAGCACTTGAGATTCAGTTTACTAACATTGTCCATCACTCATCTATGCTGAACAAAATATACAGTGTGAAATAATTATATTCATTTCACTGAAAAGCCTATATTCTATATATAACGGCAGTATGATTTTTTTTTTTGTGGATTTGTTTTAATGTCATAAAGGACAGAGATGTGTTTGGAGGAGCTCTTTCTGATGTCACTCTGCAGTCTTCAAAGTTTGAACATAGTGTATTAAGCATTGGTTAAGCTCAGTATTGAGGCTTTCTGCTGATTAGATACAATGATATAAATAATTCAGTTCAATTCAATTTTATTTATATAGCGCCAAATCACAACAACAGTTGCATAAAGGCGCTTTATATTTTAGGGTAAAGACCCTACAATAATGGCTACAGCAAATGAGGAGAGGAGAGAGAGAAAAAGACCATTTTAACAATACATTTAAAACTACTTGTGCTCAGATTTCGACAATGAAAACCCTCACTCACAAAAACTGAACCGGGAACACAGTTTAAGAAAATGGCCCTTTCCCCCCTTAAATATTTATTACCTCTTGGAAAAATTCTTCTTTTCTTTTGTCTGATCAGAGGTTGCTCCTTGCCTTGAATTATGCAGTTGAGGAAGTCTGAAAAGAGAGAAGCATGGGGACAAAAAAAAAAAAAGGTTGTGAAGAAGAGAGGGGTAGAGACAAGGCAGATAGAGGTTAGAGGCAGAAGTCATCCTGGGAAACGTGACAAGCATGACCTCAGCGTTCATATCCTCTATCCTCTATCTGGAACCTTGAAATATTGGAAGAATGGAGGACTACAGGATGCACCTGTGCCTTTTCTGTGGGCCTATGGGCCAATGGAGAATGGGGTGACCAAGAATGCATGATGACTATCCTCACAGGAATCTGTGCTGCCGTTGCCTTCTGTGGTTTGTCTCGACAAACAGAAAGGGGCTCATGAAGTGTGATTACTTGTAATGTTGGTGATTTAGGATTTTAACCTCATTCTGCTGTTGTCAGTCAGTCTGGATTGCTAAAGAGCAATCACTATAGAGTTAAATAATTGATATTCAGATGACAAACATGAGAGCTTTGAGAGACTAAATGGAAATGTCTTGGAGGACAGATGATTTAAGACAGAAGTGTTAATAATGAATGTGAAACCCATTTCACAGTAACATGGTAGCATGAGGCAGACAAACTTACAAACTCTAAGGAAAGCATGGACTAGATACAAAGTACTTAGTTTTAATTAAGACAAAGTCACATGCAGGAGAGGGAATGATCTTTACCATTGTGGACTTCACTGATCTTCTAAACTAGCTTCAATTGCTAGTATGAAAGTTTTCGGGATTAGGGAATTTGGGTCATTTTTGGATTGTGCTGGCACAGATGAAGGTATCCACTTTTCAAAGGAAAAGGGCAGGGAAATCTCTTGACCTTATCCCTACTCCCAGAAATACATAGAAACATAAGATAATACAATAAATGTGCAGAAGGCAAGAATAATTCAAACGAATACAGCTGAAAAAGCAGCACACTAAAATTAAAAAAGGGCTACATAAAAGTGGAACTGACAAGACACACGTGAAGTGATGATGATATTAATCGAGTTGATGACAACACATTATGTTACCATGTGTTAAACCGAACATAATGAGAGTGAGAGTAAGCTAGTGAAAGAAGCAGTCAGGAGCTTTTTGTTGCATCAGTTTGCTTGACCACAGGTTGCAGTTAAGTCAAAAAAACAATTGCAAACATACAAAGAAAAGTTAGTTGTAATGTAGTTGTCTTACATGCCTGTGCACTGGTTGCACAGGCATCGGCAGCTGTGCAACGGTTGCACAGTTGCTGATGCCTGGGGTATTAAACACAGAACAACATAGAATTGAACTGAAGAGGTACCTTAGATCTGTCACAATACCTAATCTGTCTTTTTGAATCAATCTAAATATCAGATCAGTGCATCACAAATAGAAACCTGCCTTAACTACTGTCATACAAGTGAGGCAAGCATGCATGGCAGAATGGCTTGTATTCAGAAGAAAGTGTTGATGTTGAGTCATTTTTGCAAAATGCTGTCACATTCAAAAGTATCTGAAATCAAAATATAAAATAAAAGTAACATTAAATGAATAATTTTTGAGTGCCAAACCTGGCTGCTAGCCACTGCTGGCACATCAGAGAGAAACCTCCTTTATGCCCCAACCCACGCTTGAATCTCACACGTGGCCACACACATACAACTGACACAATGCAACAAAGTCAAATGCGCATACACACACGGTTAAGCCCGTGTGTTTTCCCCAGTATTAAATGGGACTTAGTATACAAAATAATGGCGTCCTGGCTTCTTAGACAAGACTAATCCACTTTCATGCCATGACACTCTGACGTGTCAAGCCTTGTTCGTCGTCCCTGCCTCATTAATGAATAGAAACATCAATTAATCTCCTTATTAATAATTCACGGAGTCTATATGCAAATTCTTCTCTCCTGTGTCAGAAAATCCTCACAGCCGAAGTCAACACATTGAGATTATACACTGTATGTCCTCTTAAGTGGTGTGTTTTATCGTAAGCTACAAGCACCTTTTACCTACGGTATAAAAGCTCTTCTGTATATCCTTGTGTAAGATTTTAACCAGCTTGTCATGTATACATGTTCCTGCATTGCGTATTGTGTTTTATTGATTCACTTGTGTAGTCACTGTGGTTCTTAAGATTAAAAATGCAGTGATGGCTTTTCACTGTATGAGAATCTTGTGATCTATTCATATCCTAAACTGTAAGCTCATAAGAAGAGCCAGTAGATGTACTTTGATGAGAAAATCCCAGTATTGTAACGCTGGATGAACTCATAAATCCACTGTTTAAGAGACAAATATTTATGGCCGTCACTACACACATTTAGCCTATAAAAGATTATGATGTCGAATCTTTAATGGACATATCATGAATTTTAAATAAGATAACACAAACTGTCAGTGCATACAGTCAACAGTAACCATGCCAGTCATCTTATAATGCTTTATAATAACATTAATGCACAAAATATCTGGTAGTTTCCAGTACCTTCTACTGTGTGGTGCATGTGCTGTAAGTTCCTTCTTCACAGTCAACTAATTGTGTTTCACAGAAGAATGCTAAAAAAAACTTATATAGCTGTGAATTCAGTGGCACTTAATACTTCCTTCCTTTCAGAGCTCTTTTCCATTTATGTTCCCTATTTTTAAATTCATGTTTTAGCTGCACAAAGCACCATTCTTTGATAAGTTGCATATTCCCAGCTATAAGACATGCTATCAATCAGCCGCAGTAATTACAGCCCATTTGTACTCTTCTTGGCCTCCTCTGTTTTAACTGCGAGAAAAAGCAAAATAAAGGAGGAACTGGGCGTCTGTTTTCAACAGTCTTTTTCATTCTTATTTTTCATCCATTTTTTTTTTTAACCTTAGCAACTGATCCATTTTGAAATGGTGACTAATTGTAGCTAATTGTTGCTTTGACTCTGGTTTCTCCAGTTGCTTGGTTACCATTTGTGGTGCCAACCTTTTAAACAGAAACCATGCAGATGATGGTAATCAGCATGTTGATTGGTTTAAAATTCAGTGTACTTACAGAAAGACTAATAATTTGATTAGCACCAGATCTGAACTGAGCAAGTTTTCTTACATGAAGCTGGAAATTAGAGGCAATAAAACCTAAGTAGACGACTTGGATCACTTGTCACTGTACTGAATTACAGTGTTAGATTTACAGTGACTAAATAATTGAGTAAAATGGATTTGAAGTGCTCCCTATATTGATGGCAGCATAGTGCTAGAAAAAGAGCCTGAAGTAAATTCTTTAAATAAGATTTACCAATGCAATAAAATGAAAAAAACAATGAGATCCCTCCATTTCACTTCTCTTATTTTGTGATTCAAATCACACTCCTGCAGGCTACCTCCCATCTTTCTGCACACTAACCAGATTATCACACACATCATGTAAAATTTGGGAAATCAGGTTAGTAGGAACCATGTAACAAATTTTAATCAAACGATTACATAATCTTGTATTTCACAGTAATCACTGGTGTTTAAAGTGTGTAGAGTATCTAAATGTGCTTCCTATCTTCTACAAAAAGGCTGATTAAAAATGTATATCACACCCTATTAAACAGTCTTTTGTCTCTGCATCAAATATGTATATAAACAGTATAATGATATATGTGCAATGACAAGAACGTCAAAACATTTGACCCACATATGATAAAAGTGAGATAATCCTACTGCCTGATAATATGTATTAATTTGCCCATCGATATTCATGTTAATATATTGAAGCTGGCATTCACTAACTGCTGCATTATTATCATTATCATTTATGTGACTTCATAAAGTCAATTGTTGCATGTCATGTCAGTCTATCATGGACCACTGGTGATACTGACTTAAATGAATCACAAAGGAGCATACTGTAGTTATGTTAGTTATGATGGCACTGTATGACGCTGATGGAGTAGCTGTCCATGGTGCTGAATTCAGGGAAATCATAGCTTTAATGATTGTTTTCTAGTACTTTTACCAGCATTTTGCTGCATTTATCAGGCAACTTACACAAGATTTGTTTTTTCTGTAAGGAAAATCATGAACCCAATTTCTCAAACACTCAGCCTGCTTCATAGGTCACACTGGTGAAATACATCAGAAAACATAAAAATATAGCATGAAAACATCAGCAGCAGTTACG
Organism: Paratilapia polleni; assembly: GCA_015106735.1. NCBI lineage: Eukaryota > Metazoa > Chordata > Actinopteri > Cichliformes > Cichlidae > Paratilapia > Paratilapia polleni. The sequence goes on along the minus strand of VUQI01019041.1, from coordinate 13,682 downwards.
ATAAAGAGAAACGTGCTGTATTTTATCCCTGAGTGGAAGGAAGAGAGGGCCTTTAATTTGCTGAGTAGGATACAGCAGATGCAGGAATTTGACCTGGTTAATTAGAGTTGGCACATCCCAGATAGTTATGCAATACAGGATTGACACACTAACTGAAGGAAAGGAGAGTAGGAGTTCATGTGCAGTGCGGTAAACATGGCACATATTTTGTGACAGAAGCCTGTAAGCAAACACAAAATTCACATTCGCATTTGATATAATCGAATCCACTAGGGCCGCTGTCGTGCAAATTTATGTAGTAGGAGATTACAAACACACAGACACACTCACACATCCATGTATCCAGAAATGTCACCCTAAGCCAGACCTTAACCCTAACATTTTTGTTTCTCAAGTTGTGCCCTAGAATGACACACAAAAATTTAAACGATTTAGATGAGCCACTTGAATCCCATGATATAATGCTGAGTGAAGAAAACAGGAAAAAAGTTTATGGCATTTCTTGCTGCCATTTGCATGCAAATAACCATCTGACACTTGTGCATAAGCCCCCCGGTTGTGTGGTTTAATAACCTTCTACACACATCAAGCGTACATCGAGGAACACACACGTAGAAACACACTATGGATTTTCATGATTTGCATCTCTGTAACATGATCTGTCTGCTGCCATCACTTGATGCCTCTTAATCATCCCATTGGCTGAGCATGTTTTGCATCCTGGGGCCTGATCAGCGAAGTCCTTAAATGTTCCGTGTCTGTGCGACAGGATAAGAGAAGATGCCACTGGCAAGCATGCTCTTCTGTGTTGGTGATATGGGTTTGAGCCAGTGACATGAGCATGTGGGATATGTTAGTGGTATCAATGCATACTGTATGATATGATAATGGGATAAAGCAGATCATATTCATCTTAGGTAGTGCAGCTATCACTGCATGATACGATAAGGCCTATGATATATAGTACTTGCACTGTATGTACTGATTGGTTTTGGTATATGATGTGGTTTGGTTTTCTAAGGCAAGTCAAATGTATTCTCATTCATCCATACATACATATGAAATGTCATTCCTCTCTTAAGCTGCAAACAGGCCCATGAAAATAATATCAGATGTGCCTTTAAATAATGAAATCATGTAACAATATAATTTATACATTGAGTGGTTATGTGGTCAGTTTTGAAATACCTTCTGGTAAAAAATGCTTGCTTTACACATTTTATTTTGGTGGCTGTTTATTGTTTATTACTTCTGGATTTTGGTGCAGTAGTAAAATGAGTCCCCTAAAATTCTGTTAATACAAAATATTTATGGTTACTTTTTAATTTCACTACTTATATTTCCACATAGGCAGCTACATTACTAGATATTCTGTCTGCATAGCCAAAACGATTTTGAACAACTGTACTTACTAAAAAGAATATTAGCTCTTCCTCAAGGGCAGTTATTGTTATCAATCTATTTCCTCCAGGCTACTCGAGCAGCACAGGGGCCACAGTCTACCTGCATGAAGAAGATATTAGTGAAAAAAGAAATGCAAAATTATCTCAGAGGACTATTGGGAGCCCTACAATAACAGCTAGAACAAGGGGGTCTTTTGCTTCGAAAATGGCTGTTTCATCTGCAAGTCAAAGGCTTTAAACCCTTCTTTTGATTTTTGCAGCCTTTAGCCTGATAGCTAGAGAGCACAATTTCAGCATAATACCCAGAGAGGTCTTCCTTGAACATTTGTCCATATAAATAATACAGTACGTCTCCGTTCTGAGCCAGGGTGCCCAGCGGCATTTAGCTTAGGGATCAGCGCAGTTCATCAGTGGAGATGTGGAGATTTAAGAAATATGGGGCTTTTGGGGAAACAAGCTGGGAGCCCTCAGAACTTTTTCTTGGCAAATACAATGTACCTCATGCTCACTGTTCCTGAATAACATGCTCTTAAACCATCAAATAAATTTAAGAGCATTCTTCTTTCTAGCCCCAGCATCAAGGCCACAACCCCTTACCACATTATTTCTGAAGAAAACAGAAAAACAAGCTAGTATATTACCACTGCCAGTCCCAAGCCTGGATAAATGAGAGGGCTGTATCAGGAAGGGTGTCTGCTGTAAAAATCTGTACAAAGCCAAAAATTGTATTGTTAACCTCAGAGAAATAATGTAATTAGGTGAACAAGAAAATTCAAGTTGCCAGAACACTTGTAAAGTAAGCTTAAAAAAAAAAAAAAAAAAAAAAAAAAAAAAAAAAAAAAAAATAAAAAAAAAAAAAAAAAAAAAAAAAAAAAAAAAAAAACAAAAAAAAAAAAAAAAAAAAAAACAAGTTGGAGTTCTCGGGTCAGAATCTATATTTCAAAGTTGCTTGGTTTCATGAGGTAATCTTCATACAGATTCCATACTTGCAAGCAAATTTGTGATTATAGGCTTTACCTAACTCTGCCCAACTCTAACTTGCACTCACTTTCTCTTAAACAGCACTGTGCAAAAGTTTTGAGCCACCTCTCATTTCTTTATATTTTGCTAGGAAAATGGGAAATAGGTGCAGAAATATTGAAATGTGCGCAAAAATACAGCAACAGGCATAACATTGTGACCACCTGCCTAATATTGTGTTGGTCCCCCTTTTGCTGACCATATGCAACAAACAGTGATGCACTGTGTATTCTGACACCTTTCTATCAGAACCAGCATCAACATCTTTGGCAATTTGAGCTACAGTAGCTCGTCTGTTGGATCGGACCACACGGGACAGCCTTCCCTCCGTGCATCAATGAGCCTTGGGCGTCCATGACCCTGTCATTGGTTCACCACTGTTCCTTCCTTGGACCACTTTTGATAGATACTGATCAAGTACCTTGACAAATTCTAATATCAATTCTGTCACAAGTGTTGTGTTTACCAAAAGGACCGTATAAAGATCACAAATGCTCATTTTAGAGCACCTGCATTAATCTGAAGGAATAAAAGGAAATGAGAGGTCATGAAATGAAAACATGACATATATAACATGAGATGACCTAAAGAAATGGAATCACGCATCAAATATCACCACCCTAACATTAAAAAGGTATGGAATGCCATGTCAGTAACAGCAGCATTTGCCATTTTAAGGACCTGCACCAATGTGGGATGGGTCTGTGTAACACTGACCAGCATAGTCACCTTGCAGCCCCAGAGGTTCACAGTCTCTGGAGGAAAGCCATGCACCTGTAGAGGTCCTCGGTCTTGGTGGAAGCAGGTTGAGCCCTGTGCTCTCTTGAATGGGTTTGGACTGAAAGTTCCTTCTCGGCCCACTGTTATCATTCATGTTTTCAACTGCACTCCTCCTGTTATTCATCACACATCCAACATGCTTAACTGCAAAGACAGGTGGCACACAGTCAGTATACTATAAGGGCAGTGAGCATCAAACGTACTGTACCTTTGATGAGTTTGTTTGTCTTTTTATGTTGAAAGGCAATACATTAAGCACTTTATAGGCCCTTGTATGGATTTCCAAGCTTCACATGATGGCATTTTATAAACGGGTGTTCTCTATTTTTTCTGTGTGGGGTGAAATATGGAAATAATGTTACATAAAGAAAAATACTTCAAAGTATCTGTTCAAAATCTGCATTGAATTTATAGTTATGGAGCTGAAACATTCCTAAAAAAAAGTCTTCATCCCCTAATTTAAACCACAGTTTACATGTTACAACATAATGTGTCAACCACATGGCCTGGTCTAAAAATTTCTTACTCTGCATACAGGAAACCTTTCCTGGGAAGTCGGTACCACATTAATTAAAGGTTCTTAAATGATTATTTCAAACACTCTCAGCTCTCCAAAGAGTCATGACCAATTTAAGAACCTCTTTATTTTGGTTTCCTGTGTACACCAAACAACTCAGCCAAAGGTTTTTTGTTTGTCTGGTGCTGCAACTAACAGTTTTATTGTTAATCCATCTGCAGATTGTTTTCTCGGTTATTCAAATGAACTCAATCTTTTGGTCTACAAAACATTAGTGCAAAATGCCTGTCAAAACTTTCCAAATCCCAAGATGACTCATTGAAATATGAAGTTCTACAGTCCAGAAACCAAAATATTAAATGTACCTAATCATCAGATTTATTATTATTATTATTGTTGTTGTTGTTTACGGAAGGACGTAAATATAAATAGCTGGTGATTCATTTTCTAATGAATCACTGCAGCTCTATGTGACATGTAAAAACCTGTGATTATTTTGGGTTCACTGACTGACTGATTATGGAAACAAACAAATACATAACAAATATCCAACACAGATAAAATGAATACAATATCTATCATCATCAACCCAACTTGTTTCATTGTTCAGTTACCCTCATCCTTCTTTCAAAGAGTGCATGCTCTTTTTCTGCTTAGCTAATTCACAGTGTTGGTTTCTTGGCATCACATCAGTTTTTATGTGTATATGCAATTGGTGGGTTTAAAAACAAACATTTAGGTGTGTTTTTTATCTAAGAATTAAATGTTACAACCTGTAGCCAGTGTCGCATCTAATCAGAGATTTGTTGTAAAGAGATATCTGTGTTTCTCTTAGGGGCAGCTTACATCCAGCCAAACCTCATGACTGAGAGGAGCCGAAACAAAAACACACTGAGGAGTGTGCATCACCTCAGGGTCAACCCACAACCTCTGGGATAAAAATAGCTCTTGGCAATCCAATGAGGGTTAGTGCTAGATTAGATCAACCAGAAGGACCCTCTGGTTGTAATCTTTGTGAACAGATATCTGCATATGAATATCCAGAATGGGCAGGCAAGAGACAAGATTATTGGTACTACAAGCTTTCTGGTTTCCCTTTGTAGTCTGAATTCCACTGACCACTCAAACTTGAGCAGGCTTCCATTATTCAGTGTTACTTTAATTGTGACTCATGTTCTTATTAAACTCTGACTTCCTTGGCAGGCCAACGGTAATGTGTTTTTCAGCAAGAAGGCTGGAAAACTCAGGCGGATTTGAAACAGTTTGGAAAACTTTTTGCATGTTATGACTTTTCTCTTCTCCACGGCCAACAACAGCACAAGAATGAGTAGCCCACAGGTCAGCTGTTTATGAACCTACCCCTGGTGATAGTAAACAGCTACAACAGACTGTGAAGCTGACCGTAGGCTCTGTGTAGCACAGCCATGTTTAAGCCATAAGTGTGTACTCACACTATAGGTGATCTGTACCATTCCCCCAAGTCCAGTTTGTTGGACTAGTGTGATCACTAGTGTGCCAGGGACACAGCGCGAGCTCTTCATGTTCTCATGTACAGCACCCAGCCAATCAGGGGCTCCCCTGCCATGCCATGTCTCTGTGAAATTCCAGCTGATAAATTCATACATCTTTATTAACTGTTGAGGTGAGGTAGAATGCTGATTTGTTTCAGTACTGGGATGTGGTTCCATCTGAGATAAGAAGAATATGCCTGACAACTGGTTTGTTCTCTGGTTGATTTCAGCACAGAATCAAAAAGAGCTCATATTAATGTGCCATGCTTGAGGCACGCTGACGGAGAGGCAAAAGATGTGTCTACCATTCAGGTAATGACCCCAGAATGTAGAGTTACTTGCTGGTTCCTGGCAACAAAATGGGTGACTTTAATTTCTTTCTGTACTTGCAGATGTAGCTTTGACTATAATCAAGGCGGATAACCACATCCTTCTTGGCTGAGCTCTCTCTTAGAGACTCTCAAACTGGTGCTGGATGTTATACATATGAATTACAATTTTGTAAGCATGGTCTTGTGCAAGATCAGCAAGTTTTTCTATAATTGTGTACTTCTTCTCAAGTACAGTGGACTATCTCTTCCTTTTTTCACACTTCATCCATTTGTGTGACCCACTCATCTAAGGAAATTATGTTTCCTTTGGTTCATGGACTGATGGCAGTAGGGAAGGTTTTTCCTTTACATTTAATATGCCTTCTGTAAATGTTGCTTGTATTGCAGACACAAGACTCAACTATCTTAGTTGTAGATGGCATTCTTGCCAAGATGGTGAAGCTTCTTGATCCCAAAATTAAAGTTCCCATGGATCTTACGAGCACACATTTCTTTTATTCTTTGTGAGACACTATGTTTTAATAAGCCAGAAGGGTTTTAGTCTGCAGAAATGAGCCCTGGGGGAGCGTGTGCTGTGAATGTCGACTGAAAAAATTTGCATGAAGTCCATTGTGTCATTCAAAGCCCTCTTCCAGAATATTTGGCCTTTCCTGCTGGCCTCCTCAGTTTTGCCATTACTAATGGTTGAGTTGTCATCCTGGTGCAGAAAGCAACTTACACCATGTTGCTTTCCGGTGTAAGACTAGACTGTAGACGAGACCACAGTCTAGTCTGCAGCTTCTAAAAAAAGGGGACTGTGTATATACAGTGCTTAACAAATTTATTAAACCACCACCCAATGTAAGATTTGTGCTACAGCTGCCCTAATATATTGGTAATTACCAAAATAATTTTTTTTTCTGTAATGGTTAATCCACTATGCGCAAACTAATCAAAATGATGTTTTTAATGGTAAACTATAATTATTGTTATCCATGAATTTTCAAATTTACTGTTTTACAAAAAAGCTGAAAAAATAGTAAAGCACATTATTATTTTTTGATTTGCATTCCTGAGCAGAAAAATTTGGTTTAGTGGTTGAATGTTATGCTTGATTAATTTCTGACTTCTCAGAGAAGTCCAGTGTGCCGGCTCAAATTTGGGTATAAAAACGTAAATTCAGTTTGAAATTCCTCACTCCTGTTCAAAATGGTAAAACATAGAGAATTTACTGAAAAGGAAAAAGTCGGCATTAAAGCACTTTGTGATGCTGAATGGTCTTTCTCGTTTTTATGACAGGTGGTCTAATAAATTTGTTAAGCACTGTATATTGCTCTAAAACGTGTATATACCTTTCAACATCAATGGTGTCTTTCCAGATGTGCAAGCTGACAATTAATGGGGGTGCACTATTGCATCCCATACCATCAGAGATGCAGGCTTTTGAACTGAGTGCTGATAACAAGTCAGATGGTCCCTGTCCTCTTTAGTCCAGAGGACGCAGCATCCATGTTTTCAAAAAAAAAAAAAAAAAATTCTAATTTCAATTAGTCTGACCACAGAACAGTTTTCCACTTTGCCTCAGTCCATTTTAAATAAGCTTTGACCAAGAGAAGATGGTGGGATTTCTGGATCCCGTTCACATATGGCTTCTTCTTTGCATGGCAGAGCTTTAACCTGCATTTGTGGATAGCACAACAAACTGTGTTCATAGACAATGATTTCTGGAAGTGTTCCTGAGCCCATTCTTTGATTTAAATGACAGAATGATGCCTGTTTTAATGCAGTGCTGCCTGAGGGCCTGAAGATCCAATGATTTTTTTTTTTTTGCCTTGTCCCTTGCGCACAGATTTCTCCAGATTCTCAGACTCTTTTGATGATACTATGTACTGTGGATGATGAGATATTCAAAGTCTTCACAATTTTATGTTGAGGAACATTATTCTGAAATTGTTCCAAAATTTGTAGACACACTTTTTTTCAGATTGTTGAACCTCTGCCCATCTTTACTTCTGAGACACTCTGCCTCTCTAAGATGCTCTTTTTTTTTAATACCCATTCATGTTATTGACCCATTGCCAACCAACCTAATTAGTTGCAAAATGGTCCTCCAGCTGTTTCTTTTTAGTACCACTTACTTTTTCAGGTTTTTGTTGCCCTATCACAACTTTTTTTGAGATGTGTTGCTGCCATCAAATTTAAAATGAGCTAATATTTTTCATGAAATAGTAAATTGTCTCACCTTAAACATTTGATACATATTCTATGTTCTATTGTGAATAAAATATGGGTTTGCAAAACATTGCGTTCTCTTTTTATTTACATTTTACACAGTGTCCCAATTTTTTTAGAATTGGGGTTGTAGTACATACCCATGATATAACATTTTTTGGCCTTTTCGTTCCGTTGGCTGTGAAATGAAAATTATACAAATTATACAAACTGTGTATATAAATAAGATGTTACTGTCATGAAATTAAAATGCTATGATGATTTCATAAGGTGTAGGTACATAAAGGCAAAAAACAGGTCATTTTAGCCCGTTGCTAGTTGGTTGCCAGGCACAATGATAGCCTCGTAATATATCATGCATAATTGAGGATTTGTGGATATAAATTAGATATTGTCATGAAATAAAAAAGATGTAATGCTTTTATAAGGTCTTATAGATGGATAAATGCTGAAATTTAATTTTAGCCATTTTAGCTAGGTGTTTGTTAGGCAGCATGATGATGTCTTAATATCTGATATAGATAAGAACCTTCATCGGCCTAAGATGTACCTGTGTGCTAAGTTTGGTTACTCAACCCCTGATCGTGTAGGAAGAGGTGGCAGACAAAGAAACAAATACACAGACAGAGCTTTTGTGTATTTTAGTGAGATTTCAGTTTGTGTATCCTGTTTCTATTCATTTGTTACTGTATCAATCAGTCTAGGACTCTGAGAAAAAAATGTTTCCCTAACCCCCCAACTAGATGTGGCAGATGGCTGCCCCTCCCTCAGCCTGGTTCTGCCAAAGGTCTCTTTCTGTTTAAAGGAGTTCTTCCTCCCCACTCTCCCCAAGTGCTTACTAATAGGGGACGGTCTGATTATTGAGTCCTCTCTCTAATATTGTAGGGTCTTTACCCTGCAATATAAAGAACCTTGACCAGGGTTACAACCTTGAAATAAATTTGAATTTTCTGACCAGTGGTAGGCTGACTGACTTGTGCATTTCTACCAAACAGAGTTTGCTACAGTGTTAGCACAGTATTAGATTAACTGACTGATTAGAGAATAACCATTTATATAGTCTAAGAAGACCTGACAGAGGCTTCCTTCTAACCTGGGACAATTCTGCTCAGCAGTTCACACAGGTTTTTACAAGCCCATTTTAATGGACTTGTGAATTTTAAAGAAAAACAGAAGGCATTCTCCTCTGGAACAATTCGGCCATTTGGTTTTAGTGATTTGGACTAGCAGGGTTATCTACAGCATTTTAACAAGAAGCATGTGTGTGTGGTCAGGGTTACAGTTCATTACACTGCCTTTCAGCAACTCTCCTACACTGATAAAAGTTCTGCTCTTACCTGCTCTCATTCAAGTCTTTCAGCAGTTCTCTCTGGGGAATCATATAGTGCAGCGCTGAATGAAATCCCATTTTGTAATGCTCCTCTGAGTATGGATCCACACCCAATCCACACCCCTCTGAGTATGGATCCACAGCAGAAAGCCTGTTACTGTCGATCCACTGCACTGTTGCTAAGGGGCCGTGAGCTCACTCTCTGGGTTTGTTTGTGGTTGGTAGGGGTGTTGGGGGGTGGGGGAGTCATAGTTTTCTCCTGTCATAGTTACAAGCCTTGGTTTGTATGTTACAATGGCATAATGGTTGCTTTCTGGTTACCATGTTGAAGGTCTAAAGCTCAACAATAGGCTGAAAACAGCCGATGGAGTTTGTATGATCACACCCAGCATGTTGATGATTTGACCTGTGGTGTTTTTCCTCCTTTCCACTGAGTTAGTTGGTGGGAACAGTTCTGCTAGAACATGGCAGCAGCATTGAAATGCCTGTTAGTCCTGTGCCAAGAGAACTGTGGTGCAGGTTGTTAAAGAGTGAAAATGAAATCCAAACCAAATGTTGTAAACTATCCCAAGAAGCACAAGGGTTTATAGGTAATAGCCAGACATAACATAAAAATCTGAAATGATGCTCATTTAATTTTCCAACACCTTATCTGATATTAACACGTGGAATCAGATTGGCTTCATCTGAAATCTCTGCAGGATACAAAATTATTTTTTAAATGAGCTTTACAGGCTCAAGTTAGAAAGTTAGAAAATAAATCCAGAGTTTGCAGATGGAAAAGCCCTTTGTGCTTTTTCTTATTTTCTGTCATATACTGTTACAGTTGTGGATGTTCATATTAGGCATGGCTAAAACCTTTGAATAATGAACTCAGTGTATGTATAAGTAATCTCTGACAAAGAATGAAAAAGCAGAAATTGTGCATTTTGACCCTGTCTTTAAACCTTAATGTGACTGGGCAATGACAATACAGATTGTCCAGTAAGAGGGGAGATAGTTCCCCTGTTCATATTCTCTGCAAGTCCTGAAAAGGTCCTAGAATTTTCAGATGGGTGATGGTGGGCTCTTCTCTGAGCCAGGTGGGTTTAATTATATATAATGCTGTAAAAAATAATTGCAAACACTGAATGTACTGTGTATGTATGTATCGTGTAGTTACTTTACTGTTGTTCAAAGTTAACACAAATGTCCAAATGCATAGTTTTGAGTTAGAGAATACTGCTATCATCTACCTTATAAAGTAAATTTGAGTTTTCTGTTCAATATGTGTTTTCTATGCCAATAGCTAATTAAATGTAGGTAAATAGACACCCTTAAAGTTGACTTGGGCCTCGAATTCTCATTTGCCATAAACAGGATACGTACACATCTACTCTCCAAAATGTGGTCGTGGTTGCCTTTAGGAGTGTTGACTTTATGTGGTTTAGTACTTATTTTAGAAACCGCTTACTTATTTTTGCCTATAGTATTTTGCTACAGTCACACTAGGGAAAACAGTGGTTGGACACCATGGCACAACCAAAATTATTGCAATTGTGTGCAATGAACTTGTGCTCTTTTTGCCTTTGAAATGGTTGCTACACAGACGGGGACCAGGTCTGTGACCACTCGCAGTCGTTATATATTTATAGGCAATAAAAAGGCAATAACATGGAGTAAAGTCTGCTATCATTTTTCGTTTGAATGGGGTCAACTTGGCAATTACATGCAATCCATTTGTGATAATACAGCAATTAAGTGGGATAAATTGGCGATGCTCTCAAATCTGTTGCCGTCTACATACACAGAAATTCGCATGAACTACTTACATTCATAGTCCAGCAAGAACCTCATAGATTTGCAACAGAAATTCAGAAATCCTCCATAAATAGTGATATACAGTAGTTGCTGCAGGAGAGCTTTAACTGCAAAATATAACTAAAATACAACCTGTTGACAGCCAGTTGAGATGAGTCCCGTATTGCAAAGAGACGTGTTGCAGACGAGTTGCGCTCATTGGTGCAGACTGATTCCGATTGATTGCAACGTGTTGACAATCTGTCGACGTTTATAAATTAGTGGGCAATTATTTGCAAACCTTCACCTATCTGTCTGAGAGTGATTGCAGTCAGTTTAAGTCAGACTGCAACTGTTTGGAGACAAGTCTCCTCCCACCAGGCGACTTGTGTAGTTGCCTTGCAATCAAAAGTGGTCACCCAGAGGTTGAGGGTGTTGTACTCTCAACTTCTGGGTGGTCAGTTGGTTGCTGCAACTATTTGCAATCTGTTGCTGAATGCAAAAAAAACTCAATACAATCACTGGGCAACCAGAAATTTTTCCTAGTCACTAGGAGGTTGCCATCCTATTTTTACTCTAATGTGACTGAGCCATTTCAGGAATTAATCATTCAACCAGTCAGCCACAACATTACAACCACTGACAGGTGAATGACACTGATCTTCTCATTAAAATACAATGTTCTGCTTGGAAACATTGTTTCCTGGCATTCATGTGGATGTTACTTTGACATATATCATCCAGCTACACAATGTTGCAGACCAAACACACCTCCCCCTATGGAAATGGCACTCCCTGACAGCAGAAGCCTCCCCCCGCAGGACAATGTACCCCACCAAACCACAACAACTACTTGGGGTTGGGTTGACAAAGGGCCTATGGTATCCAAATGCCTGCAGCCACAGGACACCTGCAGAGGTGTTGTGTCCATGCTGTGATGGGTCATGGCTTTTTTGAGTGCACGAGGTGAAGCAAGATTATAAGAAAAGTTATAAGATTAGATACTTGTCTGCAGCATCACTGAATATAAATCCACCTGCTTCACTCACTGTTGTCTGTCTTGAAAACACATTTTAGGTATCTGTACATGTGTTCAGAAAAGCACTTGTTGTCATGCCTTTCACATGCCTCCTTATCCATAAAGTGAGAACTCACATCTCATTTTGATTTTCTTCTTTTTATGCCTTTGAGCTTCCAGAGACAAGAAGAAGGTTGTAGACATGCACAGATACCTCACTAGGTACTGAACTGTAAGTGTTATGGTTGGGTGGCAGGCAACTTAAAATGCCTCACCAATATACTTTAAGATAAGCTGGATCTCACTTTGAATTGAGTTTCCACTAGTGCAATTTTATAACAGTGCAGCTTGAAAAATGTTAAAATTTAGACTCTAGATTCTAGAGTCTAAATTCTTAAGCTGCTATCCTATTTCGGAAAAACAAATGTCCAGTGGACAATCAGGCTCCACAGTCACTCCAGCTGATGTAAGGACATCTGTGAATCAGCGGCAAAGCCTCTAGGAGTGAAATTTGTACACTCACTGATGTATGTACTCTCCTGCAGACAGCAACATGAGGCAGTGTCATGAACCCAGGCTGTTATCAGCCAAGGTAATAATTCAAAAGGTAAGCTACTAAAACTAGAAGGTCATGCGTGAGAAGTCAGCTTGACATTACTCAGTGGATTTAGGGTGCTTTTATCACCACGTCATACTGATTTAACTTAAAAGGAGGACAGGTGCAGAAGGAATTCATGCAGTCTGCGCTGCGTCTGTCTTCACTTCCACCTTCACTTGGGACTGGACACAGCAGAGAAGGGTTTGTGGCTTTCAGAAACAGTTGTCAGTTTTCATTCACATACCGATTACATCATTACCCAGTTTCAGCCCTCAAGAAAATAGATGTCCACTACTGCTGCTAGGTCATAGTCCACACGATTAGCTGCTTTTGCAGGAACTAACAATCTTTTGAGTTCCTCAAAAAGTCCTTTTTGATAGCACAGGGACTTTCCGCATAAGGCAGTGCCAGACATTGTTGACTGGTTGTGCGCTCTAGTGTTTTTCCAGCATTTAATAACCGACTACAAACCTGCAAACACAGACAAGTTTATATTGTTTTTGTTGATTGTGGTTTCCCTGCAACCCTAGTTGGATAAGTGATTAAGAAAATGGGTGGATGGATGATTGTGGTTTAAAAAATACATTAGATTGCCAGCATTTATGCAGAGAAAAAAACAGCCATCAGTCAGTTACAGCTATCTAATTTGTCAAATCTTTCATGTGCTCTGGGAATTTAGAGTTCTCTGGAAACAGAAATAACGAAGTGCTTATATATATAAGCATATTAAATCCCTAAAAGTTAAATTTCGGGGGACCTACAGTGGTGTGAAAAAGTGCTTGCCCCCTTCCTGATTTCTTATTTTTTGTATGTTTGTCACACTTAAATGTTTCAGATCATCAAACAAATTTTAATATTAGTCAAAGATAACCTGAGTAAATACAAAATGCAGTTTTTAAATGATGATTTCATTTATTAAGGGAAAAAATATATCCAAACCTACCTGGTCCTCTGTGAAAAAGTAATTGCCCCCTAAACCTAATAACTGGTTGTGCCACCCTTGGCAGCAAGAACTGCAGTCAAGCATTTGTGATAACTGGCGATGAACCTTTCACATCACTGTGGAGGAATTTTGGCCCACACTTCTTTGCAGAATTGTTTTAATTCAGCCACACTGGAGGGTTTTCGAGCATGAACGGTCTGTTTAAGGTCATGCCAAAGCATCTCAGTCAGATTTATATCC
>VUQI01019040.1:0-22565 GCA_015106735.1 Paratilapia polleni | reverse complement strand
TGGGAGATGTAATGTGTCTCAGGAATGTGTCCCAGCCAATACTGGGAGATGTAATGTGTCTCAGGAATGTGTCCCAGCCCATACTGGGAGATGTAATGTGTCCCAGCCAATACTGGGAGATGTAATGTGTCTCAGGAATGTGTCCCAGCCAATACTGGGAGATGTAATGTGTCTCAGGAATGTGTCTCAGCCGATACTGGGAGATGTAATGTGTCTCAGGAAGGTGTCTCAGCCGATACTGGGAGATGTAATGTGTCTCAGGAAGGTGTCTCAGCCCATACTGGGAGATGTAATGTGTCTCAGGAAGGTGTCTCAGCCCATACTGGGAGATGTAATGTGTCTCAGGAAGGTGTCTCAGCCGATACTGGGAGATGTAATGTGTCTCAGGAAGGTGTCTCAGCCGATACTAGCAGATGTAATGTGTCTCAGGAATGTGTCTCAGCCGATACTAGCAGATGTAATGTGTCTCAGCTGATACTGGCCGATGTGATGTGTCTCAGGACTCGGCTGTGTATCGGTATCAGCTGAGATACTGGCACATGTCACACCGATACTGCCATATGTTGTGTCTGGCAGATGTCGCGTCTTGCCAATAATGGCTGAGACACATTCCATCCTAACCAGAATGTGAAAAATTCAACTTCCTATTGACAAAAACACTACTCAGAAAAAAATGTACCTGAACTTGGCCTCTTTGAATTTTTACATTTACACAAAAATATTCAGAATTATTTTGATAACCATATAATCTTTTAAATAATTAATTACAGTAAAGTAGATGGTGTGTGAATGTGCTTCTTCGCTTCATCTTAAGAATATGAAAATTGACTGATCAGCAGTTTTGGATGGCTGGTCATCAAAACAAGACACTTAAAATGTGTGTCATAACAAAACAATTCTTTATGGTCTCTATTAGTTACATTTACAAACTTTGAAGTATGACAAAGTAAGGGTGATTCAGTCCATAGTGCAAGCTAAAATCCACTATGTATTCCATTAAAATGTAAAGGAATAAAAAAAAAATCCAAGAGAAAACAAAACTACCTGCTGTTTCTAAGTGCACTGAAGCCTAAAGCACCACTGCCTCCCACTCTCTTCCTAAATGCAAAGTTTAAACGTTCTGAAACAACGAAGCCTGTCTGCTTAATTGTCCTTAGAGTATATAGAGCAACAATGTAAGGTAAGACGAACCTCAACTTTATTAAATCTGCCACGATGTCATTGTCGAAATCTCTTGGCTCAAAGGACTGCATTTAGATACTCTCAGATACTCTTTGACTGTTTGTCAGAGGACAGAAACAATCAAGATGAGCCCCTAACAGGAACTGACTAAACTAAACTCAGGTCTCTCCCAACTCTGGAACCCCCTGTTTAATAGAAATGACATTTTTTAAACTACTTGCATTTATATTTTTAAGGACAAATAACAGAAAACACCCGGTCATTTGGTTATGTTAATTACAAAACATTGTTAGTAACAAATCTCACAAGCCAGAAATTGGAAGCAATCTAAAGTTAATGTTAAGAGATCACGTGACCAGTAACATGACATTTCATTTCTATCTCTACTTGATTCCTACTGTCTGTTGATGCCCAACCCTTCCTCTAGTATGAGGCTGACTTTTGTATTTTTTTAAGAAAACTGCAAAAACTATTCAATGGATTGCCAAGAATTTTGGTAGGTACACTGCATATGCCACCTTCACAATCAATTACACTAATTTTTCTCACTTTTGCTCCATACAACACCAGCAAATAGCAAAACCAGTCACTTTCCCATGAGCTTTAGCTGTACCTTGTGTTTAGTGTTAATGAACAAATCATGTTAATATACCACACAGAGCTTGATAGTGAACACAGTAAACATACCTGCTAAAAAAACGTGTTAGCATTGTAACTGTGAGCATGTTAGCATCCCGGTGATTGCATTTAGATCAAAGCCAGTAGGCTACTGCCTCTTAGACCTGCTAGACTCTTGTTTGAAACAGCAAGACAATTTACTAAAACAGTGGTATTTTTTTAGCTACATGACTAAGTAGCACATTTGTAAACTCACTATTTTCATTTTTAGGCTTTACTTTAAATTTGTTTGCAATATGAAAAATAAAGAATTAGAAGCCCTGTTTAAAAATGGCCAGTCTGCATGTTAAATATTTAGCCTAGCAGCTGCAGGTCTGCCTTAAGCAGTTCAAGGCTTTTCCACAAATCAAACCAGTGACATTTAGTGTGGGTTTATATACTGTGTTTTGTGTGTGTGGTTTTTTTTAAAACATAGACCACTTGCACATGTCTCCTTTATTGCAGTCTACCTGCCTCTCTATACACAACAATAGGACTTTAAACAAAGTTCTATATAAAAATATGCAAAATGCCACATCATCTATAAAATAGCTACTGCACAAACATTAAATCTCTGCACAACAGCTTCAAAAGGACTCTATCCTCAAACATCCCTGCACTATTTACACTTTAAACATGTTTCTGCATCTTTTAACAATAACAAGCTGATTTTATCTGGGCAGGTGGGAGGTTAACTGACTATTTGACTTACAGTGTGCCCTTACACCTTAGCACTTTTTTTTCCTCCTCACAACATGAGTGTCTGTTTATCAGCCTCTACATCACAGCACAGTGTGTGTGTGTGTGTGTGCGCACGAGTGTGTCTCTGTGTGTTGGTGGCATGCAGACGTCTAGCTGTCCTGATGTGAAAGACTGCAGGCCTCCTACAGTCTAGGGGAGAAGGCAACCACAAGTGGGAAAGGTCTCACGCACACATAGTCACACACAAACAAACAAAGGTTGGGACCTATTCCTATTGTTGATTAGACAGTGAATACTCTCTTTTAAAAATGCTTTGCTTATCTGTCTGTATTCAGTATGAACCCCGAACAGTAAAACAAGTGAAAGAATCTGTCAGCATAGCAATATTATTTAACAGAAATCAAGGCCATTGCACAAGAAAAATTCAAGTTGAGTTCTGAGAATAATTTAAAGTTAATTTGCATTGAAAGCTTGTTGATAAAATATCCCTACAATGGAAGATTTTCCTCAAATGGATTTTAAGGATGCAATCAGACAGAAAAAAACTTGATAAGTTGACTTTTGTTGCATGTTTATGTTCTCATTAGGCAGTTATTACATATTTACGCAAATTTAAGTAGCTACATTTCATGTGATCTGCTGGTTTCCTATGATTTGCAAAAAATAATAGATATTACATATGCCAGTAGCAAGCAGTGTTCTCACTGTGGTTGTAATACGGCTGTGATGGGTTAAGAAATGCAACTGAGTTGTGAGAACTCAAAATAATCTTACATTTACTGTTTTTATCTGACAACTTCATCTGAGAATGAGTACTAAGTGATACATGTATGTAAGTGTACTGCAGAGGTGTGATATTCCTATAGATGAGCTTCTTAACTTTCCCATACAAGTTCTAAAACCTTTTTCTTTTCTTTTTTTCTTTTTTTTTACCACTGTGTTGTTTTGGGTAACAGCAACCAGCAACAAGCCTTTCAATGAGACAGCACAGCTAAAATTGGACTCAAACATTTATAGATATCTCAAGTTTTTTGTGCATCAGAGCTTAAACTCCACTTGCATTGTCTTCCAGGTGATATATTATCTAAGGTAAAGCATTTAGAAAAGCAGTTAACATGCAACAAAACAGGATACAGAGTCAAGAAATACCAACTGCAATGATGATTTCAAGAGCATACGCATAAAGCTAAAAAGCCAACACCTTAGCAGACTTACTCACCAGGGTATTTGTACAATTAGATATTACCAAAAAAGTAATAAATTGAAAAAAGGCACATATGAATTTTTGATTAGAGGACCAGCAACATTTTCTAAAATTCACATGCAATTTGCCCCTGCAGTGAAAAAATAGTCACAATCAAAAAATAGTGCACGATTTGGCACTTCAAAAGTACTACGTGTTTTCCCACAGTCAGGGTGCACCCCAGTGATTTGGCAACTCAAAGCTTAAAAATGGTTAGGAAATACTGACAAGTTAGTTTCACATGGGCCAGCCTCTTAGCTGTCACATCAAAAACTGAATGACTTTGCTAGCTTTTATTCTGACCTCTAAATTAAAATCCTGCATCTACTGCTACTAGGAACAGTCACCTCAGATGAGGAGGAAAATTAATCAGAGGTTATGTACGAGACAGGTCATGGTGAGAAATTTATTGACAGGTACTTTTCCTGTCAGCAGTAAGTCCACCTCACCCACTGTGATAAGTTGTTGAGTCATCATTTCACAAAGTCCTTTTTTGGGGAAAACTTATCTGACCAGTAGCTGTAGATAAACTAATGATTGTGAAACAGTGCCAAAGCAGCCTGAAACATTTCATGCACATAAGGCGACATTGTGCAAAAGTGCAAATGTGAATGTGGATAAAAAAAAATGATGAATTTTTGTGTCGGACAAAAGCTACCTGTAAGCTGATCAACATGGACCATTTTTCTTTGTGTGGTCATCCTTCACCTTATTCCGGGCTCAAATGTGACACAGACAACTTTCCAAAGTGTTCCTTACTAAAACTTTAAGATCAATAAGTTAAAGTAAATTTATTTAATGACAGTGTAGCCACCATATGTTAGGCGTTTGTCCAACAAACTCATTGATTCAGATGAAAATTGCTGAGCACCGAGCAGCCCTGGCTTTAATCAGTGGGGTTTTGAAAGAGTTTTTTCAGACTTCAAGGCAGGGAAGTTTGCTCATTCTATCCTTACGTGGGAAAAAAACAAAACAAAACATAAAAAGCAAACAGAGGTGGCTTTGTGGTAAGTTTTCAGACATGAATAATTGGCTAATTATCTGCGGAGAAACTTTTTAACACGTGAACCTACTAAGAAAAAGACTGATTTATTGTATAGTATGTGTCTTTTCTGCCAGGCTGTAGCTCTCCAGTAGAATCTTAAAAGGAAACTCAGAACAATTACATAGACTTGTTGATGCTATCTTGGTCACTGTTTCAGCTGCACTGTATTTTGCTATTGCCAGCTGGCAGTTTTTAATAAGTCTAGGTGGTGGGTCCAACTGACATTAAACTATGGTTTTTCCATTCTTACAGATCTGCTTTATACATTTTGTGTCCTGGGGCCTCATTTATCAAAGGGGACTTAGAAAATTTTTGGATCATAAAGTATGACTTAAGCAGAAAATAAGCATTTTAAATATATATATATACATAACCTTACTCTGTTTAGAGATAAGATTATTTGTTTCTTTTAAGTGATTTAAAGGCAATAGGTTTGTTTTATCATGCACTCTAACCTTTATAATACATATTTGAAGTTGCCTAAATTACTGTTATGTCATGCTATCACAATTTCTTGACAACTCTAAGCATACAGTATTTCAGTCAGGACCACTATAGTCAAAAGAAGATTGCTATTTCCATCTGCACCTGCACTATTTTCCACTTTCCCACCCATCCATAAGCATGCACTAAAAGCTGGAGTTGGGGAGCAGCAAGATCCAGCAAGGCGCAGAATGATGACAACTGAACTAATGCCATGGTCAGTATTTGCCAGTTGTCTACTGTAATTCCATTGCACCTATCAGTCAACTTGCACACTCTAAAGTATATTTTCCAAGACCCTCAATACATTAAAAAATAATAATAATAATAATAAATAAATAAAATCACTTTCCCTTCCAGAACACAAAAATCTCTGGTTTTGACTTAACTACTTAAAACACATTTAGATGGTTTTTTGAGGCCTTATTGTAGGGCTGCACACAGGCAGGTCAACACATCAACAGAATAGGATTATGCAATGGTCTGCATCTGAAAAGGTTCTAGTCAGAAGTGATAAAGGATAGAAAATATTGGGAAAGTCCAATTCAGGCAGATGAGGCAGAGTTCTGCTTTAATGATGACACAGCTTTAGATCAGTAAGAGGCAGATCAGATAAGAGGCAGGCGGTAAGCAGGTCGCCTGTGATCGCTCAGCACATGATCTCTCTACCTCAAATTAGCAGATCATTTCCTTGCACCGCGCAGTGTGACTGGTAGACAGGAACAAGCAGGCCTGTGAAAGGGGAATCCATCATAAACCAACTGTTTCTGATAAATAAACAGGTGAGCTATAGCGGAGATTCTTCATGTGTTCCAGGAATGTGAATGTATATTGGCTCAAAATATATTTAGTCAGTATCAAGGTGAACCAACTTTTTTTTTTTTCTTGACAACTTCTGAAAAACAAAACTGAGAAAAGGTTTGTGGGTTTCAGACAAGGCTTTACTATTCAAGGAGATGTCATGATGACATTTAACATTTTCTGTATATGTGTGTACCATCTGTGGCACCAAATAAAGCCCACGCACTCCCCTCACCTGAACTCTCCACGCTTCATCTGACTTATTTTTTTCAGTGTCTTTCATCTTTCTCCAGATCTCTTTTTCTGTGGATTTTTATATCAGTTATGATTAGTCAATTTAAAGAACATTAACCAATTACCTGTAATCATTTCTTAACTTTAAAATTATTTTTAACCAAAATTCACTTGATTAACCTTCAGCTCTGGTTCCAAATGTTGATCCTGTTGGTTCACAAGCCAATATATACAATCTGGTATACAACTGCACACAGTGGCAGCTGGATTTTTTTTATTGTTATATCTCAACAAATCAAAAGGACAAAAATACCCCTAAAAGATGAAAATAATCTACCTCATTCACTTTCCCCTGGAGCATATAAGCCACAACAAGCAGATTTCTCATATATGTTCCATCATTGTGTGCACACCTAAAAGATGGCATCAGTTTCTAGCACACAAAGTCAACAAAGCACGCTCGCTCTGTGCCAATTTCAACTCATTATACCATCTCTCTGACAATTTCAATTTTTTTTTTATGTAGTGTGGAGTCATACACACACTCCTGCAGAATTCTGCATATTTTTAGACTATACAGTAACAAGGGTGATGTACCTGCTATTTACAGCTGTGTGCAAGATTCAAATTAGTTTTTTTTCTCAATGTTAACGTTCAAAGGTCATGCTCATCTGCTCTAAATGCCATGCTAACAATGCGTGGAACATCAGGAAATGCACCAAATTGCAGAGAGAAAAGTGACATTTTGAGCCAGGTGGTTAATTTTTACTCAATTTACTGCACAAAGGCAAAAAAAAGCAACTCACTACTGTATGTGGTTGCAACTGAAGAAATCTCTGCTGAGAACCAGCCTCAGCCATTAGTGGGATCTTGTTAACTCATTTCTGATGGGTGCCAACATGAAAGTTTCCAAATTTGAGTAAGCTGTTAGTACTTTTTTCCCCCTCAAATAGTCAATTTAAGGCCACTCTTCAATGGAAATTCTATTGAAAATCAACAACTAGTCTTAATCCAGTTACTTTCAGACATTCGTCTCCATTTTCTATGCAATTGACACCAAATTACAGGCTTACATTAGAATTTACAAGCCCATAAAATTAAGGATTACAATTTTATTCCCTAAGGTGAAGGTCTACATGCTCTTTCAAAGGTTTCTCTATCCTGTAAGGAATACAGTTATGGCAGGGAAAAACTGAATCCCTCATTTAGTCCTTAAATGTAATATCTCATGACTCAGAAAGTTGTCAAACTTAAACACAATGAGTCTAGCACCACTGATATTATCCTTTTAAATATAGACAGAAAAAGTGCCAAGAACATGACATCAGTCCTGAAAACTAAACTGGCTGGTTAGAAATAAATTAGGCTAGTTACATGGTAAAGGGTATAAATGCTAGTCAGTAACAAATGACCAATGTGTGCTCACAATGCTGCATTAGTCAAAGCCAGAGACTACCAAAACCAGTAACCATCTTCTGGGAATAACAGTCATAAACTGGTCAAGCTGGCCAGTTTTCTCTAGCCAGCAGCGGGTGGTTCTTTTTTAATCAGATATTTGATTGAAAAGATAGGTCAAAGCAGCCAGATAAGAAATCCATGCCCTTTGGTAACCAATGTCATCAGCAAGATACCAAAAAGTCATCTACAGCTAAGATAATACTTTCTGAACTGACAGGAACATGTTGGGACAAAACACAAAGAGGAAAGTTTCTCTTTCCTTTTCAAACAATACTTCTAGTAGATGTATCTTCCTTTTTCACCAATGACAGGCTGCAACCAGCAGGAGGAGCGAAAAAAAAAAAAACACAGTATGCACACACAGCAGACTTATAATATCTGTCAAGGTGACCCATCAAGTTTCCGCCGTGCCAAAGGCTTTTACAGTCTTGGCAAACATTATTACAAAATGTCAATGTAGAAAGGCATGATGATGGATATACGGCTCAATGTGAGAGAGACAAAGTGAGGATGTAGGTTTGTGAGGTTTGTGTGTTTACCTGCGTGCAATGTATGAGGGTGTTAGTAGCTGTGGGTGTGTAGGTGTGTGAGGGACAGGATGACTTAATGATAATAATCTCTCATTTCCCTAGCTGGCCTTGCTTCACTGCAGGATCCCTGCCTGATTTCCTTATGAAGCTTAGGTTGACACAAACATCAGGTTTTAATCCACTCTGACTGCTCCACATAAAAAATAAAAAAAAAACAATGAATAACATAAACTCTGCTTATATTTAATTACAATAGGTTTTAAATTAAAATGAGACCTTTCCTTGAAAATATGCCCTTTGCAAATCGGCTATACTACGTGACCTAGTTATTTTAGGACATCTCTGACAGATGTAAATACTGGAACAGTGGTGTGTTTTTAATGTCGTTATTGATTCAACATCACCTTGCATGGAGGCCTTACATAACCTGAGCATGCACACCGGACAAACGTACTATTTTAATTCCAATCCTCTCTTGACTTTACCCAAACTAGTAACAGCTAGTTTAGTTCTGATTCTTGATTTTACCTTAAACTCTCCCCTAAACTATACAAAAACATTTGAACTGTGTAATACTCATACTAAAATGCTAAACTACAAAGATAGCCATATTTCATGGTTTTCTATGCATTGAACAGATTAATAAACAGGATTTGCTTTGCTCACATTTAAGTTCTGTGACTGAGAAAAAATGTTTGGCTTTGCAACGTGCCTTTACCCAACTCTACCGAACGCATGTGAAACTTTGATTAGCAGTTTTATAATTCTTTGCCTTCTGTTTGCTGCATCAGCAATGCTTGCAGTGTGGAACAGCCAGGTGCTTAACAGCTTGTTTAAATTTGTTTGGTCCCTAAGACCTTACATGCTGTTTTATTGTAGAAAAGCTTAATTCAGAAGCTGACTACGGGGGGCTTAGTTCAAACTATTTTCTTTTCAGTTTTTATTCTTTTCTGACCACAACCCTTTAAATAAAAGGAAACATTTCCTGAAAAAGCATATATGACAGACATTTTTGCAAATTTACAAACTAGATCCATTATCCAACCAAACTAAATAGATTATCAGTCATCTATCTTTCCTAAATAGGAACAATAACCATTTTTGCAAAGTTTAAATCAAATGGTGCATCAGCAGCTGCAGAGTGAAGTGATGCATTTAATTCTGTATCAGTATAATTTTAATGAAACTACAGAGAATTTCATTTTAGTTCAACAACAGTAAAGCAGTTATCAAAGGAAAACCACAGCAGCAGACAGGTAGTTCCTCTATCCCTGCATGCAGTGCCCAGTCTGCAAGTATTTGATCTGCAATGTTCAAGGTTAAAGTGCTGATTTTTACCTTCAAGGATAGGGGTAAAAAATAAATAAATATAAAAAAATCTACAATTCGTACACTGCTCTTTTAATATATACACTCCAAAATAACCTCAAAGCTACAATTCCTCCTTTAACTTGAAGATGAAAGTCTCTGGATTAATAAATAATAGTTTCTTACAGGACATTAGTGAACTAAAAAGCAGATTTAATAATCGGAAATAACTGAAAGTCAACAATCACTTATACAAAAACACACAGTTGTCATTAACGCAGAACAACTCAAAACCACAAGAGTATAACACGCCATGCTTTGATGCCCACATATTTTTTGCAGAAGAAGGTGTCGCCCCGGTTCAGATGAATACAGCTTGAACAAAAGCACCATTGTGCATGGACTGTGTAGTTGTATTTTATGTATGTATGAATTTCAGTGTTTTTTTCCCCCTTAATCTATGGAAGGACCAACTCAAGACAATCGTGTCTAGAGAGAGAGAGAGAGAAAAAAAATAAGCATGCAATTAATCCACCCAGTATCTCACAGATATATTGCAGTTTTTATATATTAAAAAGTCCCCTGAGTCAAAGACATCTTTTTTTTTTTTTAACCTCACTGTACAGAGATAAAAGTCTGCAGTTTGTTGTTACATTCATCTGCTGAAGAAGGAAACATTTATATGATCACCTTGAACGTGAGGTTAAGACATGTTTGCACAGGCCTGCTTCTGTCACATATAACACTGTAAAAGCTATTCTTTGGTCTAAAATGGACTCAGTCAAGTGTGAGGTGGATACTAGAAACATCAAAGACACGGGGAACGGCCTTCGCAGTGAAGGATAAGAAATATCTATAGTTGCATTTTTTTAATTGAAACATTTGCACATAAGCTTTCACTAGGATTTTTTTACTAGAAAAATTGGGATCTTTAAAAGAACACTGCCTCAATTATAGCTTTAGCAAAAAAATTATTTAACCTAAGAAGGCGAGGTTAAGTAACTTGTTGTCAGTGTGCTGTCCTTAAATGAAGAAGTAAAACTAACATACACAATAAGTCACATGAACTTCATTTAGTGTGCTAAAGCAAGAAAGCTCTAATTAATTTTAATAATTACACTTAAAAATAAATCAAAATAAATCTACTCAGAAAATTCTTAGCTTCTTTTGAACCCAATAGAGGTATTACCTGAAGAATTAAGTGAAGAGTCAGGTCTCATTTTTGTTATTGCATCCTCGTGCTTCATACACCGCACTACAGGAACACTGCTTTAATTAACATTTGAATAACAAACTCAGATTAGTCACTGCAGCAGTCTCGGCCATGGTGGCCTGTTTTAACACACCAACACTGGAAACCACATTACAAATCCACAACAATCAGCATCTAAGCACAACATAAGTAAAATAAGAACCAACACTACTAGATTTGGATTTAAACATTAACAGTCTTTGCAATCAGTTCTTGCACTTGCTGGTGCACAACTGTCCATACTCAGAAAACTTAAGTTCATATTAAGAAATGAAACAAGTCTTTGGGTAAAAAGTGAAGGAAAATTACTGTAAACAAAAAATTAATTTAGTAAAAGCAGTAAGGGCAATAAAGCAATTTACACTGAATAAAAATATCACACACATCTTATACCAAAACCCCAGCACATCCAAGTCTGAATAAAATCTAATTTCAGCATAATACAACAATAACAATTTATACAATTCCTTAAAGACCACAAGCACCTTTAAATACGTCTGTCTCAGAAGAAATCATTTACACTAGTCAAGTTTGCCAAAACCTAAAAACATTTCCACATACAGTCACAGCCAGAATATGTTATTTATTAATTTGTAGTTTTTGTTAATGTTGTTGTTTTTATCCATTTAAACTGTACTTACCAGGGCATGAATCTTTATACTGAAAATTCTTAATTTTAAAGCAGTACAAGGGAAGAAACTAGAAAAATATCTTTTAGAGGGGCAAGTTATGAATTAATGTTTCCCTAAAATGGTACTAAATTATTAATTTGTTGTCTGGGTCAGTAATCCAATCATCCTTTATTTTTCACGACACTCTTTATATATTTATATTGTCTGGTTCATAGTTACAGCAGCTTAAAGCTCGTGTTGCTCAGCATCACAGCTACAATGTGAAATATAAGTAAACACAGTCCAACTCCTTCACCCACGTTAAAACGCCTCAACCATATGCCCTGCACTGAGCTACCATTCAACCTTTAACATTTCTAATATCCATTTTACGCTGACTTAAAGTGAGAGACATCAGTGGGGTGAATATTATCTTCCTCACAACCGCAGGTGACTCAGAAACACACAAACACACTCACGCGAGAATAAAGATCTGAAACTTTATATATTCAAAGTTCAAAGAAAATGAAATTCAAACACTGAAGTTGATTTCACAGTTGGGTGCTTGTTTAAGCTTGTTCAAATCTGGGTTTGAATTTTCCTGCCATATTTTTCTGTTTATATACAGAAGCATGACTCGAACGTTAGATAACAGAAAGTTACTTAAAGCTATTCTCTTGTCCATTTCTTTCTTTTTAGAATAATCTTATCTATCAAAGTTTAAAGTTATGTTTACAGAAAAAAGAAATGCAAGGATGCATGTCCACGTGTTTTGTATAGAATTCCATTATTAATAAGAAAGATTACACAAATGATTGATAAATAATTTTCCTAAATAATTATGCTGCAGGACAGTAACAGTTTTTATTTATTTTTCAGGAATTTCTTTTTTTTATGAAATGAAGAAGAAAAAATAAAGTTACTACACATAAACGCTACATGTTCTAAGAAATATCTTCTGCAGTGTCTAAATATTTAGAGCATAGATGCCATTTACACACCTTCTACATTTGAGTATACATATTTTTAAATCGGGTTCATCATTAATTCATGCGCTTGAGAAATTGACTGAATTTCCTTCTGTGTATAAGAAAGTGTGAAAGGGAAAAACAAACCCAAAATGTCAAACGTCTGCCTTCACATCACACAGGAAGCTTATCAGGCTGTGACCTTTTGATAATTGGTTCTTGTTGTTTTTGTTGTTTACATGGTGATTATATGCCCCTACACAAAATCGACATAGGTATTTTAGTGTATTGCAAAGGAAGTTGCGACATCGCACGGTAGCCTATTGTTATTTATTTCACGTATATTATATTCAGGCGCCGACCCTCATTTTTTCCTAACAATAAAGCCATTTTTGATTATGAAAGACGTCTTAAGTGCCTTTTTTATTTAGAGCATAGATAACATGAAAACAGCTACAAATCACTGGAACTCCTTTGTATTTAACAGACAAATAAAATGAGCTTCTATCGACCATTGCATGCTACTTATTTATAGTACAAGTTCAGTAATGGGCTACTGTGAGAAAACATTAAAGAGTCTAATAAAATAACACATTTGTAGAGTGGGTGGGAAATGAGATGTTAAAAGCACGGACGCGTCGATACCCCAGCCACCCACTGTGTCCTCCTTTACGAATCAAAGGGAAGTAAGACAAGACGTGAAGTCACCAAACGGGGGTCATTGCTGGATTTCATTTCATCCACTTTTCCCCCATTTTCCTTCTTCATGGAACAGTTTTTTCTGCGTCTCAAAGCAGCGGCTCGGCGGACATGTTTTGAGTTTTTACAGGCCATCGACTCTCCGCAGAAACCAAAGTCCAAAGAGCCCAGAGACGATGCATCTTAAGGAATGCAAAAATGAGGCTAAAATACACATGCACTCACTTAAAGAAAAATCACCTTTGCACGTCTGATTATGTATCACACTGACCATTTAAAAAAAAAAAAAAAAATCCTGCAAATGCAGCTGATTTTATATTTAATTTACAGCACCAACCGAAACTGTGCAGACACTTCATGCTTCTACTCATCAAGAGATGTTTCATTGTCTGCTCCTGCTTTCCAAAATCTTTTAACAGTAGCACTTACAACGTACATTCCTTAAAGTCTCAGCGCGGTGCGTAAATGTTTCTTGCAGAAAGTCACGCAAAAATAGCATGCATAAAAAGACATTTAATTTTATTATGAATGGTGATATATTGAACGGCCAGGGATCTATGTAACATGAAGGTCACGTTGCAGAATTGCAATATTTTATTTCATTTTGGTAAAAAAATAAGTTTTGACATTTGCTGGCGTTGAAATCCTGGGAAGAAAAAGTATAAAAATGACCGCATTTTATGGTGACTAATTCGAGCTACAAGCGGACACGAGAGGAAGTCTGTTGTAAACAATTTCGCAGCAAAACTGCTAATAACAAATAATGTAGAACATGTGATTTTTATTAAATGCAATTAGAAAGAGAAATGAAAGTTGTCCAAACCAAAACAACATAGTAAGAGGGAAGGAATAAACATGGAATAAAACCTACAAATAAATAAGTTTAAACTCAGCACTCACCGCCACAACTACACTATCAGAACCTAAAGTAACACTCTTGATCACTTACTGGGGAACATTTGGATTAAAAACGCCACATTTTGTCCGACAAAACAGTGGGCAAACTGTTTTCTAAGATGTGATAATAAACCACACCTTCTGTCACGCAGACTTGGTATTATTGTTGCGAAACAGTTCCTGGTTGTAGTTTATGCTGATGTTTAATCGAAATTCAACAAAGACGTCGAAAATAGTCTTTTAATTTGCCCGAAATGTACTTTAGACGGAGGGAAGTGTAAGGACTGCAGAAGAGAAAAACAATGCTGAGAGACAAGGCTTTTTTCTGTGGGAAGGAGTCTCCCTCTAGTGGACAGAAAAATAAACTACACCGATCTGTCTCCTCTTTCACACACTCAGTGACATTTACCGGGTATATGAGCACCTCATATTACTGTCAGTCACCTAGGTTTCAGTTTCTTAGACACCCATGCGGTGAGATCTGCTCCGACCCAGGTAAACAACACACATGATGACTTACTAATGCAGTGATGAAGGGGAAACACAGAAAACAGTGACAATGTTTCCTGAAAAGCTATTTTTCCCAGTGCAATCAGCAGAGCTAAAACCAACCTAAAAAAGAAATATAATGCACTGTTGGAGTTTGAGCTACATATTAAATCATTACAGCACGAAGAATATTAAAATACCCTTTACATTTAAATTGATCCTTAATAAGTTTATGTATTGAAACAAATGTAACTAAACAAGAATGCTATTCTCAATGATGTTTCACTACCTAAAGCACAAGGATTAAAAAATATTTTGAGTTTTTAAATGCGCTACACTACTGGCTATAACCTGTCAACTAAGTTTTAAAAAACAAATGACAACCAGAGAATATACAAATATATTAGTTTCCCAGTACTTTTAACAGGTGTTTTGTGATGTCACCAGAAATTTACCCTTAAAGTTAACTCATCCAGGGAGGAGTTAATTTGTTAATTTGCTTTTGTTTGTTTTTGGTTTTTTTTTACTATCCATCCAACCATTTTCTTCTGCTTATCCAATTGAGGGCTGTAGGGGCACTGCAGCCTATCCGAGTTGTCGTAGAGTGAGTAGACAGGTTGCCAGTTTACTACAAAGCTAACACAGACAGACAAAAAAAAAACAAAACAAACATTCATGCTCATATTAACACATAAGGACAATTTAGAATCACTAAGTAACCCAACATGTGTGTCTTTGGGCTGTGGGAGGAAGCCGGAGCACCTGGAGAGGACCCACACAGGTACAGGGAGAACATGCAAAGTCCAGACAGAAAGGCCTCAGCCAGCTGGTGGATTTGAACCCTTCTCGGTGTGAGGCGACAGTGCTAACCACCGGACCACTGTGCCAGCCAATTTTTTTGTTTAATGAATGGAAAACAAACTTGCCCAGTCTGAATGTATCACATGAGACCCCTGCGGGATTTGACATAAATCTACCTCCTTTCCAGGAGGACACTAACTGTTGTTCAGTTAGCGGCCATAACAGAAATGTCATGACTACTGTTTTAGGTTTGTTGCATAAAGCAGTCTTATCTTTATGTATCTTATCCATCCATCCATTCTTCCGCTTATCCAATTCAGGGTCGAGGAGGGGCTGGAGCCTATCCCAGCTGTCTTAGGGCAAGAGGACAGGTCGCAAGACCCATCACAGGGCCAATGGTATATGTTTACCTTTAATATACTTCACCTCGCTGATGATGTCGCCATGAAAGCGAGGTTAAACAGTAAGTAATTACAGTATAATTTCATGAGAGAAACAACCAACATTTAAAATGCATTAATGTACGCTTTGGTTCCCTTTAGCAGCCACATACTCACTTTATTTACAAACAAAAAGAGGTAAAGCATGAATATCTGCGTATATAATTACTTATTTTGTTTTTTTCTACAAAGTGAAGAAGATCAACATTTAGACAGCTTAACGTGGACATCTGCTCACAAAGATCCTCCACCTGCAGGCTGCTTTGGAGTCTAAATTCAGAAACATCAGCTATGTTGCACTCTAAAACACTGAGTATGCTGTTGATCCCTCTATATATAGCTTTTATAAACAAATGTTTCCATGGGGGAGATTATTTGTAACCTTTAACTGGTTTAATTGTTTCTGCTATCAATTCCCAGAATTAAGACTTACAGTACTTTCCCACACTTTACCTTGCTGTTCTCTCTACACACCCTGCCTTCTCCCTGGCATCACTCTGTTTGTTTTGCACATTACGAAGAAGAATGGAAAGAGCGAAAAACAGTCATCTCGCATTTAAACCAGGTAACCTGACATGAAGCTGAAACTGTGTGGTTAAATGGGGAATCAGAGGGCAACTTTGGAGGCGGCAAAGTTATAGTTTCTTTAGTCTGGTACAAAAAAAGGAAACAGATTTACATGTTTTCTGTCTTCACGTAAAATACTGGAAACACTTTACAGGTAAACAAATTCACCACTAACTAGTTGCTTATTAGCATACAACCTACTGGCTCTTCATTAGTCATTATAAAGCACTTACTTACTCTGCATGACCATATTTTTAATGGGTTTTCTTTATAATATAAAAACAGTTTTCCCTGAATAACCCATTGATTACTGATGGTAAATAAGTAAGATGTTGTCCATGAATTACAATTTTAATATACTTTGTTCAATATTCTTGTACCACAAGAACTGTTCTTCAATAAAATGTATTAAGACTTATTTCTATGTAACAAAACACAAAAATGTAACTTGATAGTTTTAGAATCTCTCTAAATTAGGTCTAACTCAGAGTATGTTTGTCCAATTCTAAAGTGGCAGAAAACCCTTTAAGTTAATCGCCTCCTAGTTGCAGAATATAGTCATACAGAATAAGGCATATTAGTGCTTTATATTGACTAATAAAGAGCCACTTTTGCTCATAAAGTGTTACTAAAATGCCCCATATGATGTGATTATGCCCTAATTTTCTAAAGTGATTTGTGTTGTTTTATTAACATTAGTTCCTTCTGATATATGATGATTTAATCACAATTTTGTCTTTGGAAACCATTTGTAATGTTTTGCACAACCTCAAAGCATTAAACAGATTTTAAACACTTTGGTTTGCTGCTCAGTTTTTTAGTTTAAGCTTTCTTGTCTTCTGAAAAATTTTGTCTCATTACATTTTATAAGAACAATTTCTTTTTGGTCTATATAGCTACCAATTTAATTAATTTGCAAAAGATTATTAAAAACAAACAAACAAACAAACAAAAATGCCTTCTATAGTTTCCTCACAACTTGAGCAGATATAGTAGAGCAGAGATATAATCATCCAAACCCAAATATATTCAGTTTACTATCATGTGTGGCAAAGGAAAGCATCAAATTGTCACATTTGAGAACCTGAACCCCCATAATGTCTGGCAGTTTTATCAAAAAAAGATTTGATTCTATTAAAATAGCTGATTAATTTTCAGTCAGTGAGCTAATAGGTTAATCCTGGCAGATGCAGTATTCAGTACCTTTTATTTTACTTTTTTTAACATGTTCAAAATATTCATAGTTTTCCATTGTTCTTTCTATGTAGGAGATAAATGATAAAAAAAAAAGCAGCACAACATGAACTTGTAAAAAACAACTGCATTGACAATAAAATGGAAAAATGAAGCACAAATATGAAGCACTGTCAGACCACTAGAGGCTGAAAGTGCCTGTAACTTATTTACAGTAACTATCCTAGCTTCTTTAACTGAATGTGGTCATAGTACAGGATTAAAAGGCAACACAAAGCAAGGCTGATTGCAAGTTTATTATAAAGAATTATTTGAACCTTGTAACCTCCATATTTCACAAAGTGTCATCTCTAACAGAAGAACAGTCATTTTTCTCTGAGAATTACCAAAAATAAAAGCCAACAAATGAGACAGCTAACCGTAGAATATGAGCTTCTGAAAACCTCTTCGTCATTTGTCTCTTACAACCCCTGAGTAATGAGCAGAGTGATGTTCTTAGTCATTTACTGTATCTTGGAGCGTAATTCATGATGAGTAACTAAGTGCAACAGAACACACACGCCCACAAACTAGTGACCTACTACTGTTTTCACCTTGACAGGATATTCAGTTTTAACATTTATTGATCTCAAACCTGACATCTGACTCACACACACCCTTATCCTGACTGTTGTAAAGGGTTTATCGTCATTTAGGGACACAGAAATCTCACAGCCAGGTCTGCAGCACACACACATACCCATGCAATATGGCGCACACACACATGCACACACAATTCAGACTACACCTTTTTTGGCAGGATACTTTCTGGAGCCGTGCAGTTAAATTTTCACGTGAAATAATAAATATATAGGATGCTCAATTCTAATAATACAAGAAATTATGATGTATTGTAACACTATTTTAACTGTAACACAATGATATTCATTTCTATTAAGTACACAAGTCATGTGGCACCTTGACCCCATGACTGCGAAACAGTACAACACTGACTCATGAATTTTTACAATGAAAGGCTTTTTAAGGACAATGTCATGGTTTCATGTTAAGACAAACCAAAACCAGTTTGATTCAAACCAATACTAAGCTTACGTGCACACATGCATACAAAAGCATTTTGCTAGTTCTGTCTTATGTTGTTTTCACTCGTCTTTTTATACTCACTTGTTTTGGTCTGTTCTCATTTTCTGCATTTACTGTAAAGCACTCACAGGATAAAAATACATTCGACATGCTCGTTTCTAGTGAAGCTGAGTCAAAACGGTTCTGATTTCATACACACTCTTCTGCAGCTTTGGGCCTTTTTAGTAGTCATCAGAGTAAAACAGCATGGATAAAACATTTGGACCTGGTCAGATATATTAAATGAATGGAGTGTAAAATTAGGATTTATTGAAGAGTTCATTTATGTGAATTGAATTGAATTGAAAGGTTACTCCTGACCTTTCAAACTGTTTCAAAACAAGATCCATTTAGTAACTGTTCAAGGATCCCCTCACTCCAACTAAATACTAAATAGATGCTGTGGTGAGGTTGTTTTGTCAACATCTACTTCCAAAAGAAACGATGCATTTTCAGTCTCAACTTTTAAGAAAAGAGAAGCAAACTGGAAAAAAACTGTTTTCTTATAACTGGGCAAAGTCTGTCTATTGTGGAACATCATGAAATACAATCAAAAGCTCCAGCACAGCTAATAATGTGAGTCAATAAATGCACTGTTTGGTCAGTCATGTTAGTATTAACAGTCCTTAATCTAACTTGCTGTATATTGATAAATCAATTTTAATATGGTATATGTATTAATGTGCATGTTTCAATTCTAGTGGAATACTATCAAAAATGTAAAATACAGCGCATCCTCGAGGGAGGCGTGGTGGAAAGTCATTTTCTGCTCTTCAGTTTCTGCTTTAATTTTCTGGATGACACATATCAGGTTTTCACTTCTTCTATAGCTGCTCTTATCTGCCAAAGATAAACCTTTAAATAAATAAGTGTAACCCTGTCAAGTGACTTGAAAAAAAACTCTTAAAACCCATATTTGTAGTAAGTGATGCTAAATTTGAGTCCATCCTTAACTGTGCCCTTAATATCAAAGCTAATATTATTCCTCATGAATGGTTCAACAAGACATTTTAGTAATTACTATTAGTGGTATTTAAAACTGCAGTAATTGACTTGCTTGTAAAAAAAAAAAAAACAGCCACCCAATCAACATAAAAAAAGAAGAAGATACGCTAAGAGCTTCGAGGGTTAATGTTAAGAGTGGGAATTTTTTGATAAAGTAAAAGTTGTACTCAACACATCCCTGTCTACTAAGGTAAACTTTAGTAGTCACGAGGAGATAGGGTCATTTTTAAATGTTTCCAGTATTTGGAGAAAAAACAAAGATTTTTTGAATTTCTGCAGTAGAGTTTTATTATATTGTTGATCATCAGCTCTTTTCTGTTGTTGACAAACACTTTAAAATATACTTCACAGGGTGCCATAACTGATGTGATCCCAAACTGATGTATAAATACAATATAAGCATTAACCAAAGGGCCATGCTCTTTAAGATTAACTCAACTGTTTTCAAATGTATGCTATGAGCTGTTAAACCTAATCATTGGCGTGATTATGTTCTGAGTGAATAAAGCGCTACATTTATTATATCACACTGGGGTTCGTGGAAGTGGTGGAAGCACTTCAATTTTAGATTTAGGATCCACATCCAGGGAAAAAAGCAGGCAGGAAATAAAGTGGTTAAGGATCTTGTTGTGTCTCAATTCTCTAACCTTATTTTCCAAATAACTTGTGATATCATTAACTGTAAATAAACAGCTTACCAACCCGAGCACAGTTTGCATTTCATGTCTACGCATTATCATTTTTGTGTGTCATTTAGCACAGTGAAATGATTGGGTACATGGTCAGAGTGTCATTACTCAGCACCATATGTCATGAAATGACACACAAAACAGTTTACAGAAATGCGCTTGTTATTCATCCCGTATGTCATTCTACCAAGCTGACATAACTATGAAAGAAACGTTTACGATGGGAAATATTTAGGTAAAAAGAGTTACATTAGAGTTAACAGATGTTTTTGCAACTTGCCAGATACCTTAATTAACATTTCCTCATTAAGTTCCCATGAACACATATCTAATCATACAGTACGCAAATGTACTTCATAGGATACAGTGTCTAAATAACTGGACTTAAGTATCGCATACTTACATTTGGCTGGCTTCGTATTTGTCATTTTGCTGCAACCATATTTTAGGTTAGACTTAGATTGCTAGTGGATGTTTATACATATACAGGAGTTAGATCCACAAGAGGCTGTTTCCAGCATTAAAATGGTACAACAAAGGTAATTAATTCACTAACAATGTATTTTAGAGGACTCCTTTAACACCACAATGATTCTTTGTTTCCTGCCTGGTTTTGTTACTTATTAATCCATAACCTACACACGTGGCCGATGAACGGCTTAGATGAGTGTTTACCAAAGGATGAGGTATGAATGACAGCTACATTAAAAACAGTAATTTTTAAATGTATGGGGGTGGGAGAGTGTTTGGTGCTTCTCTACCCGGCAACAGAGAGCTGAGTCATCTCTGTCACAGCCCTCCCACGCCTACCCACGCTGCACTGCTCTCGGTCTCTCTCGGCGGTGAAGATGCATGGCCACGGACACGATACCAAAACTAACTGCATCACTTCATCCTGGCCCACAGGTGACAAAAACATACATTTACCGTAAACGGGGGGAGCCTTGGCGGAACAGGCCTGGCATAGGTGGGTGTGAGTGTATTGTATATGTGTGTGTGAGTGAGTGAGTGAACCATGTGACAATACATGGAAACTGATACCACTTATCAAACATTACGAAAAGTGCGTGGAATGAAAGGAGTGTTTGAAAGAGCAAAGAGCAAGAAAGAGAGTGAAAGATGTGTGTTTCTATGTACATATTTCGACTTCAATATCACACAAACATGCAGACCAAAGCACTTCATATAGCAAAATTTGTATTGTCCAGATCAAGTATGATATAATAATTAAGACTTTATGAAGGTCAAGGTTGAATATATCTTTCCAGTGTAGTGGAGAAATTGTGCTGCAAATACATTTTTGTCATGTTAACAGTTTTAAAGGGATTCACATTTAAAAAGGAGTGTCTTTAATGTTTAATCATGATTTAAGCCTAAACACGAGGGAGACCTAAGGCCCATTTTGAATCTTTTCAGCTTCGAATCTGTTGATACTGGTCACAGTAAGTATAAAGCCAAAGGCCTCCAGCAGCATACCAGAAGTCCACATTAACAAATTTTCACAATACTTGTTTAATTAAATAACCCTGTGTGACATAACTGCCTCTGGGAAGGTCATTTAGTTTGCTCAGCTGTTCACTTTGTCTTAATTAGTGAACTGAACTGAACTGACTTCTTGGTTTCAGGCTTAATGTCCATTTTTGCATAAGGCAAAAATGACAGGTTAGTAACTTCTTGAGCCCAAATTATACTTTCCATATCCATTGAGCCACAAGGACCTGAACACTGGAATTAAATTCTCCAACTGCGTATCACAGAGGTTTCTGACAGGCCCAGAATATGGGTCATGCCTTGACATCTACAGACTGTATACACCAACAAGACTCAACATACACTATATTGCCAAAAGTATTCACTCATCTGCCTTCACACGCATATGAACTTGAGTGACATCCCATTCTTAATCCATAGGGTTTAATATGATGGCAGCCCACCCTTTGCAGCTATAACAGCTTCAACTCTTCTCGGAAGGCTTTCCACAAGGTTTAGGAGTGTGTTTATGGGAATTTTTGACCATTCTTCCAGAAGCGGATTTGTGAGGTCAGACACTGATGTTGGACGAGAAGGCCTGGCTCGCAGTCTCCGCTAATTCATCCCAAAGGTGTTCTATCGGGTTGAGGTCAGGAGTCTGTGCAGGCCAGTCAAGTTCTTCCACACCAAACTCTCTCATCCATGTCTTTATGGACCT
>VUQI01019039.1:0-28954 GCA_015106735.1 Paratilapia polleni | reverse complement strand
AACCTCTGGAATGTGATCAAGAGGAAGATGGATGGTCACAAGCCATCAAACAAAGCTGAGCTGCTTGAATTCTTGCACCAGGAATGGCATAAAGTCACCCAACAGCAATGTGAAAGACTGGTGGAGAGCATGCCAAGGTGCATGAAAGCTGTGATTGCAAATCAGGGTTATTCCACCAAATATTGATTTCTGAACACTTCCTAAGTTAAAACATTTGTAATGTGTTGTTTAAAAATGAATATGAACTTAGTTGTTTTTGCATTATTTGAGGTCTGAAAACACTGGACCTTTGTTGGTATTTTGAGCATTTTTCATTTTCTGCAATTAAATGCTCTTAATGAAAACATTTGTATTTGGAATTTGGGAGTTATGTTGTCAGTAGTTTATAGAATAAAACAAAAATGTTCATTTTACTCAAACATATACCTATAAATAGCAAAATCAGAGAAACTGATAATTTTGCAGTGGTCTCTTAATTTTTTTCCAGAGATGTATGTCAGCTTTGTAGAATGTTGCCTTTTCTTTTTCTGCTCACATTTTACAAGCCTTTGGTCTAAAGACCCACTAAAGATACTGTTTTGAAAGGATGCCACAGAAAACATTCAGTTACAATATGAAGAACGGTCTATATGCAGTCTCTACAAAGCACGAGCTAGCTACTACTATACCTGCAACTAGCATACTACTATTACTAGCTACTAACATAGCCAGGGAAAAATATGGCTTCACTCTTTGTTTCATATGTTAATTTGAGGATTGTTAGTTTTCTCATCTGTCCACACAGGTGGATTATCCATTAAATTGCTACTTTTTCCTGTCAGTTACATAATCTACACAGTTATTCTCCATTAGTAGCTTATTAAATGACATCCTGTCTTTATAATTCAGCCTTCCTTTGGAAATCAAGCGTCGTTCTGCATTCAGAGTAGAGCATGAACTTTTCTTGTAGCTCCATCTTTTAAACTGTTTCTCATTAATTTTGTCAGCATCCACAACTTTGCCTCAAGCATCTTCCCGGCGTTGCTACCTGTATCCGTACTCACATGCTGAAATACTTACAGGGCTGTATGTGGAGTCAGGCTCTCACTGCTGAGCCCTGAGCTGAATCATAAACAGAGAGTTTGCACTCATCTGTCATGATGTATTTGCTTGTTTTTTGGAGAATAATGGACCAGTAGCTTCACTTCTCCCTCAGGCACTTTTGCATTTTTCAGTGTAGAGGAATAGACTGAGGAAGGGTGAACCATTGTTCACCCTTCCTCAGTCTATTCCTCTATTCCTCTACTATTCCTCTATTCAGTCTATTCCTCTATTCCTCTACTGCTCCATGAAACCCTGGAAACAATGCAGTATCTTTGTCATAGAACCAGAGAAACAGTGAGCTATGTAGTTGTGTAGTTGGATAAGCTGTCTGTCCTGCTGAGTCAACCATACCCATCAGTCCTGGGAGGAATACACACTTAAACACACACACACACTCATAAATACAATCCTAAACCCTCATTCTTGTCCCTAGAGAGCTGATTAGGGTGAGTGTGCAAAGACCCAGGAAGGGATGGTGATGTGTGTGTATTTTTGTGTGTGTTGTGTCCTAAGGGCCAAGAACCAAAAAAAAAAAAAAAGAGAGAGAGAGAGAGATCCAGTTCTGCTGACTAAGTTATTGTGACAGACTTTAGGCCACAGCTGAGGCTGTTCTGACTGTCCTGTCCTTCTCCTCCTCTCTGTCTCAGTCCACAGACGCAGCATTTGAAGACTTCTAGGACAAACAAAATGTATTTGTGTCTGGAAGGTAGACAGAATTTCTAGCCTTCATATTCTTGCATTTGAGTAACATTTGGGACCTTTCTAGTACATCGATTTTAGGCACACTTCCGCAGCAGAGAACAGAAATCTTTTGAGGAACTCAGGTCTATTTTGGCACCAAAACCTTAACTAGCGCTGCAGCTTGAAAAAAAAAACCACCTGAAAACAGACAAAACACAAACAAATTCAAGAACCACACACTTTAATGGAAATGCTTCCAGGAGGCACTAAGAAGTGATTGACATGGCTGGCACACAATTTTTGCATTAGTTTGTGACTCATGAAGCTACTGAAGTTGACTAGCCATTAGTGGTCTTAACCTTTATACTGCCCCCCACTGGAAATAATTTCATTTTCCATTGTAGTTTGTATTTGCTTTTTTTGTGTGTGTGTGTCAAAATGGCGTCTAAATAACGTTTTTAGAAGATGCAGTGGTTTTACCCACAGAAACATTGTTGCCTAGGAAGTTAGTACTGCAGACTCAGGAACTCTCAGAATTGTCATTTTTAGCTACATTATTACATCTCATTGCGTGTCAGATGGAAACAGAGAGGCTAGAATCTTGGGAGGCCATTCCTGTAAGAGTTTATGCCACCTTCTGCCTGCCCCAAATTCCTACATTGAAAAGCCACCCTGAAGGTTCAGGAACTTACATGGTGGGGCCTGCACTTATGTAGATATGACATAATAGCCTGACAGTTACCAGTGTTACCAGTGTTACCCCCGTGAAATTCTAGAATCTTGCCACTGATAAATGTCAACATTCTATCTAGAATCTTGCCTTTGCTTAGATTTAAAAAGGTCTTTATTCTAAAGGCCACAAAATTTTCAGCCAGAATATAGAGAAGTCTCAGTACAAGACATGAAACCCCCACGCCCCCCACCCCTCCCCTCCTTACTATAGCTTCTGATAATACAGTGACTCAGAGCATAAATTTGCTATAAGCGTAACCTTTACCTGAACATTGTCCTAATCTAAGTCTAACTTTAAAAACACATCTTCACTCTAAAATGAGACGTTTTACATGAAGCTGATGTGTCATGTTGTATTCAACATGTACTTTTGTGTTCAGTAGCTATGTTCCGTTTAGTGCCTCCATTTTGTATTCCATTTGAGGTAGCCTCAACCCCTCACCTTATTTGTGGTTTAACCTCAACTGCTGAGCTCTGACTATTAGCCTGCAAACTTCAAAAGCGTAAGGTGTAAGGCGATAAGGCTGCTCAATTACACACAGATTTCTAAACATATGAAGCGCGTAGAGCTCGACCGATTTATTGGTGGCACAATATTATCGGCAAATTGATCGGTAAATGCCATTAGCTATTTGCTGATATATCAGTATCAGCATTTATAAAGGCAATGAAATGAAAATTTAAAAAGTAAAGCGATGGGAGAAACACCCTTCAACCGTGTTATTAGTGTTGCACAGTCTGTCCACCAGAGGGCACTCTGCAACTTTCCTGTTGGCAACAGGTGTTTGGAACTCCACAAACACAACAACCAGCTGATCTGAGCAGAGTCAGGCAGAGCATAAAAGAGTAAATAAATTACTGCACAGGGAAATCTGTATATGTTTTGTGTGTCTGAAAGGGAAAAAAATCAGCTGATATATTGGAATATCAGATTTTTAAATCACCAAATATTATTATTGGTCTTAAAAGCCCTAGATCAGCGAGCCACACAATGTACTGGTGAGAATGGCTGGATTAGGGCTGTGGGATTTTGAATGAGCTTTTGTTCACCGTTTCTTCCCGATGTTGCCCTGGCAAAAGCTGGGTTTGGGTTTAGGTTCAGGAAATCCTCAGAGGACTGTGTCCTGTGATGTGTCTTTGTAATGTTCCACATTCCTCTTAACTTATTTCCCTACTTTCGGTAAAATAGGATCACGTTATGGATGGCTGTTTTCAGCCTGAGGCCCAAAAGAGAAATGAAACAGATTGTTTGGGGACCAAAACTAAATTCCCCTTTTACCACAGTCACTTTATAATGGTTACATTTAACTTCTGTGTTTTATTTGTGCTGGTTTCATTTCTGTTTTTAGAGGTAGAGGCCTGTAAACATTTTCACTGATTTCTCAATGATTTACCCAAAAAGTTTCTCTCCAACTTCCTCTGTAGGAAGCAGAACGTCTTTGTTATATTAATCACATTCATGTTTTTGTTCATATCACCTGAAGTTTTTCTTTTGTTGCCCAACCTTTATGCAGTTTCCAAATCCAAATTAATATTTAGAGAAATCATCATTATTTTTAATGACACACCTATGTTGTCTCAGATTTTTAGCGTAGGTTGTCTCATATCATTGACATGATTTAAAACAAATGCTGATGTAGACCGAATTCCTTCTAAAATTAAATGCAAGTCAGCCTTTTCCTGATCTCAGCATTACAAAGAACCCACTGCCAAACATGGAGACAGACAGTTAGGCGAGTGGTAAGCCTGCCGGGTTGCTCACCAAATTCTTGTGTATTGATGGAAAATGTTCCCTCAGTGATTTCAGTACCTCAGCAGTTACTGGTTTGGCGAGATAGTTTTCCATCTGGTGAATCCATTATTAGCCAGGAGCAAGTAGGATGTGTTCTGGGTGTGCGGTGGGAGACATCAGCAATGGATATGGAGATGCAGATGTCTGTAAATTCTGTATAAAAGACCCACAGTGCAGCTATTTGGATTTATTTTGTAGTTTCAGGTGAAGACTCCAGGCTGGACTGGGGTTATGTTTTCTAATGTGAAAATAAGGTATATTCTGCATTTTGTAAGACACATGAGGACAATAGCTGCTACTGCAGCAGGAATTAATAAAATTCTCTTGAATAATATGCAGTATTTTTATTCAGGAACCTGTCGGGTCACATCTGCTTTCAGAATAGGTTGCTGCTTTCTTTCTGTTGCTGGTTAAAAGCTTGTGTGTCATCATGTTAACGCTGATTCTGTTTGAAATATGGCCACTGAGTGACCTTTCAGAGAGCAGAAATTATCTGTCTCGGTGTGTGTAGGAAGGAAGAGAAGGAAAGGAATATAAAAGTGTATTTGAATGGATTTCCAGTGTGTATGCTGAGGCATTTTGTCTCTGAGGGGCTGGATAAAGAGCTCAGAAGCCTTTTCATACTCAACTGTGGTCAAATTCATTATCTTGCTGGTATTTATTCTTTAGTCATAGTTCCTGAGACCTCATGCGTCATTCTGTGGAGGAAATAAATAAACACATGACTTAATAAATGAATGGATATACTCTTAAATAAAATAAAAGTAATATTAAAAATAAGTGTAGTTATTATTTCTTCATAAAATGTGACATTAGTGGCTATTTCAGTTTGCAAATTTGCTTCTGTACGTATTTAGAAAGGGGCTGAAAATTAAGCCAACGTTGAAGTGTCAAAAGCTGCAGTTCCTCTAATGTCCACTTGAGGCTGCGTCCAAAGGTGAGTCAGTCTTCACAGACTCCCATGTTAAAATGTCCAGCTTTACAGCACAAATAAACGTGTTTACAGCCTGCTAAAAAAAAAACAAAAAAAAACAGTTTTGATCTCTATGGATGATTTTCCCCTTCATAACAACTGTTCAGGTAGTACATTTCTTTCATAACTCATTTGGATACTGATAAGGCTTAAAGTTAGGTGTTTGGCTGCTTTGATTGACAGGTGACCCAACACAGGAGACTGTAGCTGCTAGCTGTCTGCTAGGCTTCACCACAGCTAGTTGGAGTTATTGAACTGGACCTCTCAATCAAGCTTGCTAGTGTTAGCTGGTCACTTAGGATTCCACCTTCTTGTCCAAATATGGTCACTTCTGGCTCCAAAAATTCAAGATTCAAGATGTGAAGTCCAAAACCAATAGGTGACATCACTGCGGCTACCTCTGTGGTATTTGTGTGTTGTTGTTGTTTCTTTCATTGACTTTATTTCTTTTGCACTTCTACTTGAGTATCCAAATGAGGGGTTTGTCATTGAAAATGTGATGGTCAGTGCCACTCTTCCAACATGGAACATGGAGAACTACGGCGCTTAGCTAATTCAGCTAAAATAGTACTTCTAAGGACTATTTTTGCCTGTATTTGGATGATGAAGCAGAAATTCAGGAATTAACAGATTAATTAAAAATTAAATTGGAAAGTAAATACAATAGGGGATTACCATAAAGCTGAATAAATACAGAAGCAAAATTACAACAAATGTGTTTATTTATTTTTTGGCATTTTTCATCCATATCATTCTGCCTGAAACACAGTGTTGCCATTTGTTTGCTTTGGCTTGTTTGGATTCTAGTAATGGCAAAATTAAAGTGACATTTATCTACAGGAAGTAAAATCAACTGCAACCAAGAATGTGGCTAAAACTGTTTCTTTTAAAGTCCCCAAATAGAATAAAAGGTGCCTCTTTTTTGCTTTGGTATTTGATGTTACTTTATACATAAAAAGCACTTCGAGTTATTATGATGTTTCTCTGGATTGTGTCTGTTTTTCTCTTTCTCACCTTAAAGCTGTAAGTAACCGTAATGTGACGATTATTCTCTCCCACCTCTGCACCACACACCACTGCAATTATGTTATTCTCCAGAGGAGCCATTACCAGGGAATCCATCTTTTCCTCATTATAATTTAATTGACATGCAGACAGATGCAGAGTCATGTTCAAGCCACCATTTTTTGTCCATTTTCCTTGTTTTCTCTTCATGACTTTTGAAGAGAAATCGTCCTTTTTCTTTACCAAGCTGTCCCATGTTCTCTGGGGCTTTTCTGGATTTTCTGTTTGTGTCACAACATTAGATCACTTCTTCTGTGCATGTGACTGTTTATGTTAGCTTAGATTTGCATTTTCAGTCTATCTTTGCAACATATTTTCATCCTGTATTGGAGAGTTTAGACATTAAAGTTGGGTGATTGGACAAATATATCAGCTATTGTGATTAGCCAATTCTAATGCCCTTATTTATTTTATTTTTTTATGGGGCATTTTTTAAAAATAATTTCGGCAAGCAGCTGAAATGAGTTTCCTCCGTAGGGTGGCTGGGCTCAGCCTTAGAGGTAGGGTGAGAAGCTTGGAGTAGAGCTACTGCTCCTTCCTGCCAGTTGAGGTGGTTCAAGCATCTGGTTAGGCTGCCTCCTGAGCTCCTCCAAGGGCGAGGAGACCCCAGGGTAGACCCAGATCTCACTGGAGAGATTATATATCTTGTCTAACCTGGGAACACATCAGGGTCACTCAGGAGGAACAGGGAAAGTGTTGTTGGGTACAGGGATGTGTGGAATATCCTGCTTAGCCTGCTGCCACCATGACCCAACTTCGGATAATGGATGGAGTTCTCTGGATGCAGAAAGACTTCCTTTTGTATTGAAGCCTGTGGAAAAATTACTTTGATCTAAAACCTCAGTAAACACTTTTCCTGATGAGTTTGTGGTCTCGATTGTTAGTTTAATACAACATGATGTTCATTTTGTAAATTATGGCCCCATTTAGAGTCGAAAGGGATGATAAAGCAGGGCATAATCTAGCCTATCTTGTAACTGACCTTGTAATACCCTATGAGCATGTGCGCCTCACTCACGTCTGGTTTCAAAGCACTGAAGGTGGCAACAACGCTCAGCTTGAGGCTTCAAAACGGGACATCACTAACCAATGGGAAATAGTCTGTAGGCTATGTCTGTCTTTTATCTAGCTAGCATTGTTGAAGTCAGGTTTCAGGAAAGTTGATGTCTGGTGAATGTAAGCAAAATCAAGTCCAATTTTAAAGAAAGACTGCTTTCTTTTATCTCCCCATCTTCCCTGTTTAGTCTAATATCTGTCTAAGAGTTGCTTTTTTTTGTGTCACCTTTGGCTCATGAAATAAACAGATTAATTTTGCATCTTAAGAGCTGCTTTTAGGTTTGTGTGTCAGTGTGTGGGCAATTTTTCTCTAAAATGGGAACACTTCAGAACTACAAGCAGCATTTAGCTTCTAAGAGAGGGCATTTGTGAGCTAACACACCTACACAGCTGGATTTATGGCAGGTGGAGTCACATAGTGCACAAACTGTGCTACAGTAACAGAGCACAGTTAAGGCCAAGTGAGTGTGGAGCTGTTTTACCTTTCCTTCGGTGTGTTTTGTTGAATGTAAAGAGCCTCACAGTGGTGGTGCAGATCATACGTCTTGTTTTCCCATCTTGGCTTCGTCTTACTCATCAGGTCAGCGTGCCAATTTCTGCATTCCCAGACCAACAGATACACGAGTCACGGCTGCTTCCTAATGCCCTCCTTCACTCCCTCTGAAACATTACCCATAATTCTCCATCCTCATGTCTGTCTGCCTCATTTTTTTCACATTAAGTCACCATGTAGGGTTCATGCTCAATAAATTACACTGCGTTGTCCGACCACAGGAATAACAGCCTTCCCCAGCATACTTAATCATCCCCTATAGTTCTCTCTGTCTGCCTGCTTCTGTCTTTATGGCTCTTCGTCAGTAGTTAAAGTCTCTGTGTTCTGTCTTTTTCTCTCACCACACATATTTTTCTTTTCCCTGTGGCCATTAAAAAACCTCGGAGGAATCTATGACTCTCAAACCTCACATATAA
This sequence comes from Paratilapia polleni, assembly GCA_015106735.1. NCBI lineage: Eukaryota > Metazoa > Chordata > Actinopteri > Cichliformes > Cichlidae > Paratilapia > Paratilapia polleni. The sequence goes on along the minus strand of VUQI01019039.1, from coordinate 20,603 downwards.
ATATTGGATTCTTGTTGTGGAACAAAGCTTCTCTTCTGCAATCAGACAAAAACAAGAAAACAGTGTCATGCTAGTGTCAGAATACTGTATTTCTACTCTTTGTCTTTACTAGTTTGTAGCTGCTCTTTACCATCAGACAAACTTTGTGCTTATTTCTGTGCAAGAATAGGACTTTTGTGTGGAAAATGGGACGGCCCTCTATGATCTCATGATGTCTTTGAACGCTCCTTTCTTCTCTTTTGACTCTGTGTTAGGGCTAGGTGAAATATATTGATTTTCTTTTTTTGGTTTTTTTTTTTTAAGTATAGATTTAATTTCAAAAGAGCTACAGAATTAGAAAATAATAATAATAATTAAAAATAAATAAATAAATAAAGCTTTTCAGTAAAGTCATAAGCAGCTCTTCTCTCATTACAATCTCCGACTCAATTTCGAGCCGAAACCCTGCCCCCTTTTCCCTCTGAAGCACCGCCCTCATTCCTGCTCTGAAGCCCCGCCCCCACTCTCCCTCAGCACTTTAAGCTTGCTCTCAAAGTTCTCCTACATCTTCTATCCATCTGGAGCCTTTAAGGAATTTGAAGTGTTGACTGTCTGTTCTGTGCTCAGTCTGTGGTCGTTTTAATGCGTCTCTAACTTCTACAAATTAGTCAATTAGTCCAAATTCCACTGGGAATGGAAAACTGATTGAATAAGCAGAATATACAGAGACATTTCTGGTATCTAATGTCATTAAAATCACTGCATCCTTCCGTTTTTTTTTAGCTCTCTCTCATCATGATTCTCTGCAAACGCCTCCACTTTTTCCTTTTGGCTAATTGTTATTTTCAAATTCGACTCACTACTCCGGTGGTTACACATTTAACACAAGTTATTTTGTGTTATATTTAACAGCATTCAGCTATTTAATGGTGTGCTAAGATGATACATTCAAAGGCAGCTGAATAAAAATGGGATTCTGACACATCAGCCTGCTTTGTGGACATAAAAAAACACAGGATTCTGCTAAGCAGCTAGCATTATTACAGTGTTTCAGTGTTTCAGTGTTTGAAAAGGGCTTTTTACAAGGTACCAAATACCAGGCTTAACAGCACAGTTTCTATGCCAACAGCACTGATTAACATGCTTGGATGTGGTTAGCAACAAGTTATTGCACTAAGAACCAAACTCAAGCTAGTTTTTTGGCTGATAGCAGCAGCGATGGAGCTAACTAGCATTACTGAGGAGGACACTGACGCCACCAGGGTTAACCGGCTGATGGAGATCGATATCTAAAGATTTTGGAGCAAATATTCCTCTGATGGTGAACCATTGGGAAGTACTCCTCATATCTCTTTGGAACAAAACAAAGGTCATTTATCAGCCTGTGCAGCTAGTTTTAAGGTATGTTATCCCTTGAAAACTGCAAAATAAACGGAAATGTCTTGAATCTACAGTCGACTCCAACTGTGCCAGTGTGTGCTCAGTTCATTGATCCACTTGTGCACCGTGAGAAAATGTCTGCTTCGTACACTTTGCTGTCTAAGACGGGGTAATAATTGTGTCTACATTTGTCTGTGAATGCACTACATGGATATGGTTGTAGTTATGCATAGCAGTTCATGACTTACAGTACCATCTTAAATGTAAATTGAACAGCTTTCTTAATGTGCATCTTATTTTATGTCCTCTGTTTAGTTTAGTTTAGTTTAGTCCATAGGGTGTGTATGTGCAGCTGCCCACACATATATGACAGTGTGAACGCCTCTCTGTCCTAGTCTATTTTTTTATGAACCTGCAAACCAGCTAAATGTGTTTGGATAATGATGGGGCTCCCCTATGTCCCAAAAAGTACATGACCCCTGGTTTATGAAATAAGACCACCCCCAAAATAGATCTGACCTCCTCTCCTCGTCATAGACATAGTCATAGACCAGTGACTGAGGCTATAAACTCATCTGGAAGATGTTTACTGAGGCTACTGAGTCGAGGACTGTTTCCCCATAGACTTCTAGATGACCTGAAGTCTTTTTGCAACCAGAGGAAAAGCCCCCCCGGTGGCCAGGTTTAAAGTACTCCCGTATTAGCTTCACTTTTCAGACCCAGAAGCTATGTCCATCTTTTGTACTATTTATGGTCTGCATGTGAAGCAGCACCACCTGCAGTCACCTGTGTGACCAGTTTCTCTGTAATATTTGTGTATGCTAATCAACACAACTTTAGTTGAACATAGATCCACTTGTGCAAAAGGTAATGCACGTTTTATGATCCGACACCTGCCTAACACGGATTTCCTGTTTGATGGTTTATGCTGCAGTTTATTTTGTCTGTGCATCGTGACGTACGGCACCACATGTGTCCTCAGCTGACTGCTGCTCACTGTATGAAGGAGAGTCTCCTTCTGAAATCATGACGCAAACGCACACACTAACTGTACACCTGATTTGTATGTGTGTGTGTGTGTGTGTTTTAACAGCGCCTCAGCCAGAGCTGCTGAGCTGCTGGACAAAATGAGGGAAACAGCAGCTTTACAGGATGAAATGTTTCCTTTCAAATCTGCATGTTTTGTGCTCCTCTTTTACCTTTAAAATAAATAAAGCTGTGCTGTTATGTTATCCTGTCATACTTTTACTGTTCGTCCTCCCTGATTCTGTTTATTTATCTTCCCTGAATTGTTGTCAGAGTTTTAAAATCAGCTCCATTTGTTGCCTCCTGGCTCCTGAGAGTTTCTGTGCTGATCAGACTAAGACATCTTTCTATTTAGCTTCTTCCCGTTATGACTCCTGTTGTTTAAATGATGTGGGAGAAATGAAAAGATCCAGCCTGCTTCATGTGTGTTAAAGGAGCTCTGCATAACCCCAGAAAACCATTGTTATTAATGACACCCCTGACGCTTAAGTGAAAGGCAGTGATCATCCTGTTTGCACTTCTGCATCTGTTGTATGTTGTACAGCAACTAGGACATCAGCATATATATTCTGTATACCTGAGTATCAGCATAATGACAGCAAAGTTGAATTGGACACAGTAAAGCTCTCAAAGTCAGATACATACTGTGTAGCTAAGTTACAGCTAGCTGGCTAAACCACCCTCATTACAGTTATTACAAGGAGAGCTCCCACAAGTGGGTACAAGTACCAGACTTTGCCACATATAATCTTATGATTACTTTTTTTGATAAAGCCCATTAGCCATTTGAAAATTCAAGATGGCGGTCATGTTCAAGATGGCCTCAGAGTCTGGCAAAAAAATATCCTTTTTGAGATGAAGTCAACCACACTTGCCCCTTTTGAATGATCTTAGTGTCAAGTCACACATATTTGACCATTTCTAAGTTGATTTAGAAGTCTTAAATTACTCTGAAGAAGTACTATTGTTTCAACCACATCTCCTAAATGGATCCATGGCTCCCTTTGCATTCATACATTGTCAGATTTGTAAGATTTTCTGTTAAAAATGAGACAAAGAAGCTCTGAAGTTGTTCTTTAGTTGTAAATTTGACTTTCACATTGTTAAAAACCTGGAAATCAACAGTAAAAGCTCTGAAGTGGATGCAGTGGTTTAAATTCTGTGGTAAAATAGCTGTTTTCTATGATTGATACAGGAGCCATCTCGGAAAATGGTGGCCACTTTGAAAATTCAGGTGGCTAATGGGATATTTCAAATGATTGGCTGTATAGAGGACAACAGTGACCACCCATTTTTTAAGGGCTCTGGCTCTGGTTCCAGAAGTGAATTCATTTTTCTCCACTGGTATTTCAGAAAATCCTTATATAAAGAATTTTAAGCCTTGAACCAAGCCAGCCAGCTACAAGGTGAATCATGACCATAAAAAAATTTGATTTGGATCAAAATAATATAGGAAACCCAAGAAAAGGCAAAGGTACAAGACTGTATACATAATTACTTTTAACGGTGAAAGAACTAGTCATCCCATAATGCATTGCAACTCCCAGATTTCCAGCCTTCTCAAAACACCATTATCGTAGTGTTTTGTAATATTTTTTGAATGTTATAATATATAAGAAAATAAACTATGTTCTGAATATATTTTGTAGTTTATGTTGTGTTTTATGTTTAGATAAAATTGGATTTTTTCTGGCTAATGTTAGCTAACGTTAGCTTACCTGCTAACACACAAATTGCAGCTAGCTGGGTACAGATTACTGTTATTAGATTATTGTCATTAGTTTGTAATGAAGCTGATATGATGGTTGGTTTTAGCCTCTGCTTGACCACTTAACAATTATTGCTTTTTTAGTTACTTTTTTACTTGTTATAAAATTTGAAAGGTCTGTATGTCCTTCACACTTTTTCTTACATCTGCATAAAAAATTGCCATGATGAGATAAGAGCTTTGTCCTGATTGGACACGCAGAGAAAACTGATGTCCTGGACTGAATGTGATTACTTGATTAGCTTCTTCAGTCCTTCATCTGTCCTCTCACCCTTTACTCCCCTGCTGCCTCTTTGCTCTTCTTTTCCTTCTCCTCTTGTCCTTTTTCTCCTCCATTTATTCCACTCCTCCATCAAACACGTTTTTTGGTCCCTCCATCTCCTCCTTTTCTTTACCCCTCCTTTTACGTGATAAACTGCTCACACACAAACACATACAGAGCTGTTTCTAGGTCATGAGGGCTTAATATGAATAATAAACAGCTGTCTGCTTTAAACAGAATTATTTATAGAGGCCTTGAATGAGCAACATAGACTCCCTCTTTATCACTTTCTCTGCATCTTAAACACTTCCTCCTTTCCTTTCTCGTCCCATCTTCTCCCATGTCGTTGTCTTTATTATCCGTTATCTCTTTATTTCCTGGCTTCATCCTGTTTGTTTCTGCCTCCAGGAATTTTCTGTGATGCTGATACTGCTCTAACTGTCGTATACTGGAAGCTGTTGTAGTAGTTGTATCTGTCAGTGTTCTACACGATCCATCTGTTTTTCATCTGGGTTTTTCTGGAGCAGACTGCGTCCCAGCTATATACTGCCCAGGAATTCGGGGGAAAAAAAATGTTAACCCTGGCGGCATCGAACCGCACAAGTGGAGGTACAAATTAATGTTGCATTCAACTAATGTGGCACTATCATCCGAATCTACACAAGCAGAGACAACCCAGTTTATGTCACACTTACGTCCCACACCACGAGAGAGCGCCAAATCAACATTAACGTACTTCATACACGCCAAAGTATGATCGAGTCTACAGTAATTCGTAATTAGTGGATATAAGTGGATGGATATCGGGGGGGGGGGTCCAGTTCAGTGACTCCAATGAGATGACATATACAGTCATCTCATACAGTTGTTATGAAGGAGAAAATTATCTGTAGAGAATAGAACTGTTTTTTGCAGCAGGCTGTAAACATGTTTTTCTGCTGTAACATCGGACATTTTAACATGAGACTCTGTGGGGATTGACTCACTTTTGGAGCCAGCCTCAAGTGCACATTAGAGGAACTGCAGTTTTTGGCCTTATTCAGCCCTGGAGGTTGATGCTTGACTGAATCCAGCCTCCGGAGGGCGATCGAGACGTATTGTGGTCATGTCAACCATCAATATATCCAGTCTGAGATTTATTTAACTCTTCATTGTGGAGTACAAGAGGTGTATAGTTATTTTTATGTATAATAATTTCAACCCAGCAGGCAGATTGGAATGGAAAAAGTAAACTCAGATTCCCATTAGCACAAGTTTAAAGTTTGAACAAACAACCAGTGTTACAACTGAAGTATACTTGGTCTACTTGCTGACTGATTTTACCCCAGAGGACCTCTAGTCTGTTAATCTCTGAGGAAAGTCAAAATACAGCAGTGTCGAGAGGAGGAAATGTGATGATGTTATGAGCATAAACAGAGAGAGAAAAAGAAAGCAGAGAGTGACTCTGCAGAAACAGACAGGATAGAGGGAGGAGAGCTGAGGTCAGCAGGAAGTCAGACGGTGGCCAGACTAAAGCTTTGGGCTGAAACAGCATGACGTCATGTGGACTGAGCCCACATGGTAATCCCAACATCCACACTCACACACACTTTAACACAGCACACAGGCGCCAAAGCATCTGCAAATCCACCAGACTTCATTTGTATAGCTCATTTCACACTAAAACAGGTAAAACTGGAGGTAGCTTCTGTAGGGATTTAAAGTTTGATGACTTTCTGATAATAATTCTGATAATTATAATCTCCAATAATCAGCAGTGTGCTGCTTTCCAGGTTCTAATCTACTGATTAAACCCATATAGATTAAAAGGTAATTTCTCTAAACTCAATAGGAAAAAATCTGCCTCCTCCTGTTTGCTTCCAGTTTCAATGAACACCACAAACACTGTTTACACCTCTTGGCTCAGGCACAGATTAGCAGGAAGTGGTTGAACATCATTTTAAAGGGGACCTATTCTGCTCATTTCCAGCTCCATATATTTTTTCTTGGACTCTATTAGAGTAGCTTTGCATGGTTCACAGTTCAAAATAATTCAGATTTATGTTATAAATAAATCTTCTGTTTATCCTCTGTCTTAAGATGTTTTAATTCATTGCCCTCTCTTTAAGCCAAGTCTCTTCTGATTGGCTGCCCCTCACAAACAGTTTGAACAGCAGCTAGGTGGGGCTTCTGTGCCCAAGATGACTGCATAAGGGACATCCCCTCTCTGTGATATCGTACAGATCCAAGAGTAAAAAAAACTGTTTGAAACTGAGTGTTTAGAGCAGCCGGAGCTTTTGGCTGACAGGGATTACATGTACATGCACTGACCTCATTAGCTGAAACTTGTCAGCCCATGTTTAATATTGAAATCCACTATTGGAACAGGGGATATATGACAGAAAATAAGAAAAAGCACAGTAGAAAGATCATAGTTTGGATTGAAATAAGTACTTTGTGAAGATTATTGTCATGGTTACAATAATAAACATGCAATCAATGCACGTTAGCCCACCCATCCATCCACCCTGAGCTCCTCCCAACACACCTCCAAACAACTTTGTAACTCTGAAAATACACCACACCTCCTCTAGTCCTTTTAAATATTAGACAAAGCAAAGAAAATTTCAGTGCTGCAGCTTCTGCCACATTTGAATCCTCTAGCTACTCCTTTCAAAATATTAAATAAAGTTCCATTCAGATGGGACTAGCATTTCTTTGGGAGGTGGGGGTTAAAATCTTTGCCGGTTAGCAAGCCACAGTCACAAACTGTGCAGGTGCGTCACACAGTCACAGATGAATACTAGTTAGCGCCAATTAAACAAATATTAAAACACTAGAATTTCACTTACCAAAACTGGAGCACAGACTTTATTGGATGGTCTGTTATTACAATTACCTGCACAGCAAACCATATTATTTGGCAGAAAATTGCATTAAAAATGCTTCAAAAGGACCGACAGCACAGACACGGTCCAGAGGTCCAGTTCAGTGACTCCAATTAGCAGAGGTGAAGCCTAGCAGCTATAGCCGCTGGTGTCACCATCCACCTGTCATCCAGTATGGACGCCATACCTCCAACTTTAAGGCTTAGTAAAAGTCACACATATGAGTTTAAAAAGATTTTCCATCATACAGCTGTTATGAAGGTGAAAACTGTCCCACAGAGACCCAAACCTTTTTTGTAGCAGGCTGTAAGCATATTTATTTCTGCTGTAAAGTTGGACATTTTAACATGGGAGTCTATAGGGATTGACTCACTTCTAGAGCCAGCCTCAAGTGGACATTAGAGGAACTGTTGTTTTTGGCACTTTGTCTTCATTTTTCAGCCCCAGGGGTTGCAGAATCCACTTGGAAGTCAATAAAAGATGCATAAAAAGTTGCCTTAGAATCATTAAATTTTTAAGTTTGAGTCTTAGTATCACAGTAATTCCAGTGACAGTTGTCTTTATGCTATCAAAGAGAACATTAATAGCTGACATTAACATTAATAACCTTACTGGATGTAGGGTGTCTCTCCTGTCACCTTTGATGTCTTTACACTGTTGTATTGGTTCTAAAAAGCCCTTTAATGTTAGCATGTCAGACTGCTTCCATTTCATTTTTCATTAGTAATATTTTACTGCAGCCTTATCTCTGTTTTAGTCATTCTTTACAGGGGAAAAAAAATTGTGGCACAAGCTTATTTTTGGCTGCAGTACTGCGAGTGGCCACTAACGCACCCGTGGCGCTGTCCTCAAAATAAACACATTTGAATAAACTACAGCCTTGTGGGGACAGTAGTGTGGCTGCAGGGTTTTGTATATTGTATTTTTTTTTCATGGAGTAGGTTCTTTCTGACCCTTTTTGCAGATTAATGGATTTTATTTTATTTATTTTAAAACAGGATTTTCAATCTGGAGATGCAGGCTAAACTATAATCTGTCACCTTCATTCATCCTCAGCCAAAGAGGTCAGAGGTAGATGTTAGTAGGCATGAGTTTAATTTGTTTTTCATAATGCAGAGAGTGTACAGTGGATGTTCGTGTCTGTTGTGCTGCACAAAGATGTTTGTGCAGAAGGAAAACAGAGTTTAAACTGAGGGAAATAAGCTGTTTCTGTGTGTGTCCGTCTGCATTTGAGGAAACCACAGTTTTAGACCCAGACAGTAGGAGGATATATTATCTCAATTCTTCAAAGGGCTGTTCCTACAGTCTTCAATCAAACCAAATAATCAGAAAGGACTTTGCAGCACTGATGATGACTGGAGTCGCTTGCCCTGTTAACTTTGTTCACCATGCAGCAACTCGTCTGTTATGTGATGTAAAATGATTTCAGTGGGTGGGATTTGCACAGCTGCTGTTTGACAAGCTTCACCACAGAGAGTGCTGATGTGAGTTTTTAAAATGGGAACACACTCCTAAGCACTTGTTCTGTGGTGCTGAACACTTGTTGCTGAGCCTCTTATGAACTGCCTCTCATTCATACAGTGGTTGAAGGTACTTACTGTAAGTCGCTTTGGAAAGAAAGCGTCATCTCTGAGACTGTACTCTACACTTTAAAGTTAATAACAGGCTGAAAAGCAATCTGAGTGTTTGTGTACATGGACAGAAATTCTCCCATGTCAGCACAACTTTGAAACAAATGTATTTCAGTTGCAAGAATTTTTCATGTCATATGTTTTTGAGAGTCCTCTGAGGGGATGACCAAGAAAACTGAGCGGTCAGGAAAGTAGCAGCTGTTGTTTTTTGTTTGTTTGATCGTCACCTTAAAAATATACTGGTGGAAACCCTGAATGCTGAAACTTCTTAACTTTCTTACATACCAGACTGGTACAGTCACCAGTAGCAGTACCCAAATGCTGGTGTGCTGAATCCACTGGCTTCCCTTTAATGATGACTCCCTTCAGAAATCAAACCATCTCTTTTGATATAGTCACTCTCAGTTGAAAAATGGACTGATCAATCCTGGACCGTGGTTTATCTCCTTGTCATAAATGAGGAATTATTTTCAACACATACCTGGAGCTCTCTCTCTTTTTATTGTCTCGCTTTTTTTTCTTTTTGCTGTTATAAAGCACACAATTTGCAGTTTTATTAATGATGTTTTTCTGTCTAATTAACACACTCTCTGTCCTCTCTCTGTCCTCCAACAGGGCCTTGTACACATACGAGGATGACAGTAACGACCTGACGCTTGCAGCATCTGGAGGTAAGTCTGACTCCCTCCATCAGTCCAATCATTTCATCTCTGCTGGGACTCCCCCTTGTGTGACATATTACTGCTATAATTCCTGTGTTTTTAATGAAAAAGGCTTTAATGCCACGTGTTTAGATTGGCTCTAATTTGCTGCTGCAGACCTGGGGTTGTAAATCTTGATGAGCTCTGCAGCTTCTGCTGTAGCTTTGGGGGTAAAAACAATCATGCTCTTTGTCTCCTGATTGGTACTGAGTCATCAGAGAGATTCATTATCACTTCTGTTAATGATGCGCTGCAGGATCATTACAGATTAATGATACCCCTCTATATTTGATGCTCGCACTCAGACTGTATCTGTTGTGCGTCATTTGTTGCCGAGAATTTAGCAAATGTACATATGGGGTTAACTGTTTAGCATCAGAAGGAATGTAAAAATACAAATACTGCTCAGCTCAGACATTTTAACCACTATTATAACCACATCATTTGTTTACATGACATTTTTTCAGAGATGGCTTTGATCAACAACACAGACTCGCCTCAGTTCATTTTTTTTCATAAATAGGTAGGTAGATAGGGTGAGGAGCTTGGTCATTCAGGATGGGCTCAGAGTATAGCTACTAGTCCTCCAGACTGAAAGGACCCAGTTGAGGTGGTTCAGGCATCTGACAAGGATGCCTCCTGGACACTTCTTAGGTGAGGTGTTTCAGACATGTGCAACCAAGAAGAAATCCCAGGATAAACCCTGGACATGCTGGAGAGATTATGTCTCTCGGCTGACTTGGGAACGCCTCAGTGTCCCTCTGGAAGAGCTGGAGGAGATGGCTGGGGAGAGGGAGGTCTGGGCATCTTTGCTGCCCCTGTGACCCGGACCCAGATAAGCAGCAGAAAATGGATGGATGGATGAACGGTTAGGTTTAAGTAATAAAAGCTACTCAGTTAGGTTTAGGCAATAAAAACCCACTTATTTCTCTTCTGCAAGCATCCTGTGATTCAACTCAGAATGAGACTGCTACCATGTGGTTAACAGCACAGCTAAGGAACCAGATAGGGACCAATAGTATGACAGGCTGCCCTAACTATGCCTGACTGGGGAATTTGGTCCAAAAATAAAATAAATGTATAGAATGGAACAATAATTAATAATAATAAATAATAAATACTACTGAAAAAACGGCACTAATAATATGTACATGACGGGTGGTGTTTACATATACACAGTATAATACAATAAGTGAGTGATGTTGAGTGCTGCCCTCCTCTGCTCTCTGTTTCACTGAGAGTCTGTTTCTTTTTCAGACTGAGCTGAAATAGAAAGATAACAAACAAAATATTTTATCTTAGGTGGGAAGCCAACTTAACACAATGAACGTCTGATTTGAATAACTCTCTGAGAGTCTAATGTAATCAGTATATAAAATAGAGCTACTACAGTGAAGTGTTTGCATCACTAATGCTGCAGGGAGGATGATGCTGAAGAGCCACTTCTTCCCAACAATCTCTCAAACCTAAACAACTATATAAGTTGTTGGTCCCTGCTGTAGAATATAACTAATAAGTGCTGTGTAAAATTAACCCAGATTAACCTTTTTATGATGTGGAATGCTTTGGTGAGGGTTTGTTTGGGTTTAAAGTGGACCTGATCTGCTCATTTTCAGCTCCATATTTTAAATCTTGGACTTGTGTACCATAGTTTTGCATGCCTCACAGTTCAAAATTATCCTTATTTATCCTATACTGAAACAAGCAGTTTTAGCTCCTTCCAAGCCAACTTTCTTCTGATTGGCTGCCCCTCGTTAACAGAAGGTTTGTGGGTGGGGCTTCTGGGCCTGAGATGACCATATTATCCCATCGCTATGACATCATGTGGATCCAAGAGTAGAAAAAACTGTCTGAAATGGAGTGTTTACAGTCTGAAGTCTGAGCTTTTTGCTCACAGGGATTACTTGTACATTCATACATTGAAACTTTAGCCATGTTTCATGTGAGCATCCACCTTTGGAACAGGAAATATGTGACAGAAAATAAGGAAACGCATCATAGAAAGAACATAGTTGGGAATGAAGCAAGTACTTTGCAAAGATTGTTGTCATGATTACAATAACATACGGTCAAAAAGTCGACCCATCCATCCACCCCAACCTCCTCCTGTCGCCAACTTTGTGGCTCTGTGACTATATCACACCTCCTCCGGCCACCAGAGGGCACTGTAAATTAAATGTCAACATACGCCACTTTTGGACTATGGTTTCTGTCTCACAGAAACTCTAGAAGTTACTCAACAGTAAATTATGACTGTGCTGGTTTTTATGAGAGGACTGTTTCCTTCTGCCAGCAGTGGTCTTAGTTTCCTTCATGTTCTCAGCTTTTCCTTAGAGAGGCTTGAATATTTCAACAGTGACTGAAAGGAAAGAATCTGCCTAGCGCTTCAGATCAGAGCCTGCAGGCCGCAGTCATGTTTGTGTGTTTGTGTGTGTGGTGAAGACAGATCTGTAGCTCTGTAGAAACCACTGATATGTGGAGAACATGATCTTAATTTTAAGCTTCAAACTAACAGCTTGGAAGTCAGGAAGCAGTATGAAAAAGATCCTAGACAGTACTAACCTGTTTCTGTAAAAATAATTGAAAATGTAAAAAAAACTGAATGCAAATATTTGTAAGTAATTTAAGCTCAATATTTAGTTGAAAATAGTAGAAAGACAATCTATCAAATGGATACAGGGAGATTTTATTTTTTATTTGTAATATATATGTTCATTTTAGACATTTATCTTAGATTCAAAAACGTTGGGCCAGGACCATTCTGTATGTGAAACTGAAGTGACCAATTGCTCCAGTTTTGGAAGCAAAATGTTTTCCCACTCTTTCTTGATGTCGAGTTTTAGCTGCTCAGTAGTCCTTTGTAGTATTTGTCATTTCATATTCTTTTCCAGTAGTTTTCAGTGGGTGACAGTTCAGGACTAGGCAGGGCAGTTTAGCAACCAGACACTGACTACAGAGCCATGTGCACAGTGTGGTTTGACATTGTCTTGCTGAAATAAATAAGACTTTCTCTAAAAAATATGAGAATATGTACAGAATGTGGTTTTGTTTTGCCTTCCTAAAATAAGCAGGAGCTTTTCTCAAAAAGACCCCCATACATCACAGATTTGAACTGTGTTCTGACAACAAGTCGAAAAGTCACTCTAATTTTTGGCCTGGAAGTCCAACACAGTCTCACGGCAGTTTGTGAAATAGTCACAACCTCTAACCTATTGATTAGTGTTCCTGAACACGAATTTTCCAACATTATTTTTGTGTCCCATCTTAAAAGAGCTTGAGCCCAGAGAAGGCAGTGGCCTTTCTATATCTTGTGTCTATCTATTTATTTCTTTACATGGTAGAGATTTAACTTAAATTGGTGGATGTAGTGATAAACTGTGTTCACAGAAAGTGGTTTTCAGAAGTGTTCTTGAGCCCGTGCAGCGATTTCCTGTCTGTTTTTGATATAGTGCCACCCAAGGGTCTGAACGTCACCAACATTCAATCCTGCTTTTCACCCTTGTCTCTTGTGTTCCAAATATTTTTCTAGATTCTCTGAATCTTTTTATGATATCATGCACTGAAGATTACAAAATCTTCAAATTCTTTGCAGTTTTATCTTGTTCTTAAATTGGTGGATTAACAGCAGTATATCTGAAATTGAAGTTTGAAGACCAATGCACATATGAAGTAGAGTTTTAGAGATTTTTTAATCTTTTATATAAAAGTTCTCTGAACTGATTCAAACTCCAGATGTTTGATGTTCCCTGAGTTATAAACTTAATAATAAATTGTGCAACACTGTACAACAACAGGACATATCTGAATGGTCCTAACTGTGTGATGATGAGTCTTATTCAATTTTGTGCCTTTCATTTGTGTACAAAGCCTGAATGTTCCCAGACAGGATTTGGTTATTTCCAGTGATTGTTCATCAAGTTCACATTGTTATGCTAATCTTGAAGTACAGAAAGAGTGATTCACTTTTTGAAAACTTTATTATGTTGCAGATTTAATTTTAAAGAAAGACTTTACATAGTTTTTCATGCACTAATCAATTTTGAGAATTTGATCTGCTTTCATAACATGTCCTTTATTAGAGTGGAAAGAAACTGTCCAAAATACAGAATTAATTGTTCATTTATTGCACTTTATCTACTGGACATTTATGCAAGTCTAATGTCTCATTTACAAATTTAAAGATAAAGTTTTAAAGTTGTAATAGAAAAAGTAGTTTTCTTCTTACTGGAAAAGCTTTATAGTGATATGTAACTAAAATACTAGTTTCTACTCAATACAAAGCCTTTGAAGCTGTTTAAAATGAGTTTTCTGTTTTACTCTGCGGCAGAAATCTCCACTTCAGCACTTTCCAGTTTAAGTCCTTTCTATTTCTGAAGGTTTGTTCATGTAGCTTCCAGAGCTTGATTTACAGGACATTTTATTCCTGGAAAGGGATGTTGACAGTTTTTTATGATCTAAGGGGGGATAACAAGAGATATCTAAAATCTCCTCTGTAAAAACCTTTGGCTCAGGTGTGTCTACAAAATTAAATATGAATTTTGAACATAATTTGATCCAAACATTAGTTTCTGTTCCGGAAAAGAGTACAAATATGCACACGTTTAGATTGATAACGCCTTATTTGCATATTTAAAAAATAAAATTTCTGCACATTTGCAATGCAGAAAATATTATTATTATTGAAAGTAATCACCTTGATAAGTACTGAATTAAAGCTCTTAATACTTTTAATTTCTAAAAAACATTTGACTTATGAGTTATTATTGGAAAATATTTCATATATCAAATATTTTTTAATTGTATTTATACTGGGAGTGTAGGTTAAAACCTTTTTATTGTAATCACTTATAATTTGAGGTGGCTGAGTGGTAAAAAGCTTGTCTCTGATAGAGCACAGGCCAGCAGAAACTTATAAAGCAGACATGGCTGCGACTGTGCTGCAGTAATAATGAAGTCTCTTGTTCTGTGGTGCAGGAGGCGGCCTGGCAGAGATCGCGCTGACCTTTGACAGCAGCAAGGTGATGTATGGCTTCTGCAGCCTGAAGGAGCCCACCGCCGCTCTGCCACGATACATCCTCATCAACTGGGTGAGTTGCCGAGTCAAGGGGGGAGGGAGACGAGAGGGGAGGGCACACAAACTGAAATGTCCTTCACTGTATTTAATGAGAATATCAGAGTCATTAAGGGTCACGGCGCATTTTTAATTTAGCCATTTATTTAACAAGGGTGCGCTGATGAGAGTGATCTGAAACCGGCCGGAGCTGCGGCCTCAGCGGCTGGAAGAAAAGCGACAGCAGCAGCAGCAGTTTGAGCTGCACACGTAGACACATTAATGTTGCCAATTGCAGGCGGGAAAAGCAACAAAAGTAGTAAAATTTAAAGTCTGAAAAAGAACCTGAGTTACTTTAAATACTGCATCATGACTATGTACCAGATTTGTTTAATAGTGGCCAATCAGCCCACCAACTGCCTTCAGATTCTGAATCAAACATTGTTTATTGCTTGGATAGGAGTTTATTGGGGTGTCACGTTTTTCCAGTTGAGCTTCATCCATTAAAATCTGTGATATTAATACAAAAATTGCTCAAATGAAACATCCAAAACTGTTTTAACTTTGGCAGAAAATTGTCTGTTTGTGTAGGATCCCATTGCTGATTTTGAAAATCAGACTGTAGATGAAACAAAGTGTGATTTTTATTTTCTCAGTGTATTAAATGTACTTTACTGTAATCTTTTCTTTTTATGCCACTTTCTACTTCGACTGTATTAACTCTTACAGGGAAATGTTGTACTTTTACCTTAACTACATTTATGTGAGAGCTTTAGATACTTTAAAAATTAAAAGGTTTGAACACACACCATATGAAGAACTGATAAAGATGTTTAGTTATGAATTAAACTTCCTCAAAGTTTATAAACGTGCAGCTGCAACAATTTGTCCATTTTCCTAGCTGCCTGCATGTACATGTAGTGTATGTATATGTAGTATGGAGCAGTCAAGCTTGAGTTAACCATTTGCATAGTTATTCATATTAATTTGCATGTTGCCATTTATTTTGTAATCACGGAAAAATTGTCCAAATGCAAATGTTTGAGGATTTTGGCTAACATTAGCTAACGTTAGCCAGCTAGCTGTAACAGATCAAGCTATAAGCATGTATCTGTTGATGGTTAACCCTTAATGTTAACCGATAAAGTAATGTGCTAATAGCAGATTTAGCTGATGTTATCCACTCGGGGAAGAATTTTGCTACATTAAGTAGCTAGCAGCTTGTCACATTACCAGTTAAGCTAACATTACCTAACATTAGCTTAACTACTTGAGATTAGTTTATATCTTCAAAACCAAACTGTGCATGAATTGAACGTTGCACTGATATTTTTTTCAGTTTTTTCCTCCGATATAGGTCACATTTTGGTTTGGCTAGCTTCTTTACGTAAAATTTTATTTCTGCCGGCTAAAAGTTAGCCAAGCTGTTTTGTTAGTGGTAACTATTAATTATGTAAAGGAATTATTGTGTTTCCATATAAGAATGGAATCATTAGAAAAATCTAATTCCAGCTAGTAAAATTCCTATGAAAATCCACTCAAGTCAGAAAAACACCTTTGGAAAATCTGAGAAAATTCTGTTACATGAGTAAAGCTGGACTATTTTTATTTCAGAAACTGGAAAAGAGCCCTGCAGGTAAAAGAAACAGTAGTAACAGTGGTGTGACATAAACATATTTGGCTTAAAATTTTTAATGTTTTTATGTTGGAAAAGCACAAATGCTCTCTTTAAAGTGTTTTATGTTGTGGTTTTAATAAGAAAGCAGGATGTGGACTTGCTGTAATAACTGAAAACCTCTAGTTTCAGTGCAGGCCAAACCAGAGAGGAAGGAAATGGAGTCGCATCACTACGCATATTAACAGAGCAGTAACCGTTTAATTCATGATGAAAAGGAAATGTAGCAGGAAGGGATGAATAATTTGTGATGTTAAGGTCATTTATACACAGTGAGAGTCTCCAACAACTTGTGCTGAAAGCATTTGAACAAAGTCTGAATCCATCTGAGAGCCTTACGATGGATGTTTTACTTTCTGAACCTGGCAACAGCAGGGGCGCCCTGAGCGGGAGCTTAATGACACAGTACAGCGAGAGGCAGACTTAAACAACCGTCCTCTAGAAATTAGGTATAATTGTTGCTTTTTTCCCCATAACACAGTTGCAGAGGTAAATGGAAGAAAAATCAGAGAAGAGATATGGTAATTAATGCAGCAAATAGAGAGTGAGAGAGAGAAACAAAAAGGTTAAATGAGACTGGGAGTGGAGCCACTGGAGTCCATCATAATGTAACAGAGCAGCATGAGCAGCCAAAAGAGCACCAGACTTTGGCTAACCGGGCCAAACCAAGCTTAACAGTGCCAAAAAAAACGGTCCAAAATGGGAATAAATATCTTCAAAAGTACTGCGAAAGCATTCAAGCAGCAGCTCCTTCTTTCTCTTTCTTCATCCGACACTCACACACAGACAGATAAGAGATAAATTGCTGTGAATTCAGTTGAGACGGGGCCGTTTTCCTCTGTAATTGCTGCGCACTGCGTTTGCATTGTGTTGGTATGAATGAGCTGTGATTACTGAATCACATCCAGCCTGTTATAATACAACTGCTGCAATAACCAAACACGATCACAGCTCAACAAAAGCCCTAATGAGACCAAAGCGAGGGGAGAAACTATCTTCGAGAGTTTGGTCACTTGGAAGAAAAAATAATCAGTGGATTTTTGACTAAATTAACAAAAAGCAGCAAAGAAATTAAAATTTGCATCCTGATTGGTTGATTTAACTTTTTTTTTTTACTTCTTTTTCACCAGTCTCTTTTCTTTCTTTTTTTTACACCTCTTCATCCCACTCTTCTTCAGTCCCTCCTTTTCAGTCTCTTTTTTGTTTCATAACCCCATCTGTCTCTCTGTCTTTCAGGTTGGGGATGATGTACCAGATGCCAGGAAGTGTGCCTGTGCCAGCCATGTCGCCACCATTGCAGACTTCTTCCAGGTCAAACCCACCACCACATTCTTAGATTTTCCTAAAAGAAAACCATAAAAAAAAAAGAAAATTAAAAAAAATTCTCTTGTGATGATGAAAACTTTAAGTATTTTGTGCTAACATGTACTCAAACACCCTTTATTTATTACTGTCCATAGATTGTATAAAAGATGGGCATAGCTTCCACATCCAAAAATGTGAAACCAATGCAGAAGTGCCTTAAACTGCATTCTTTTTAATGTCCACCAGGGGGTGAGTCCTCTGGTTGCAAAAAGAAGTCCAGTTTTATAGAAGTTTAAGAAAAAATTACTATGACCTCAGTGAACACTTTCCTGATGAGTTTATGGTCTCGGTCACTAGTTTCAAGTCCTGTTTAATACAACTTGATGTCTATTATATAAATTATGATCCCATTAGCACCGAGAAGGACAACAAAACAGAGTACGCTTTACACTAGGCGCACAGACTATAATATAAGGCCTGAGTGACAGAGGCCTAGAGACCAGTCGGCTATGACTGAGGTCACAGATCCAGAAAAAGGAAAGATAATTTTCTCATAGCCTTCTACACAATCTGACTTGTTTTTGCAACCCAAAGACAGTAAAAAAGATGGACGTAGCTTCCTGGTCAGAAAAATGAAGCCAATGCCGAAGTGCCTAAAAACCTGCATTCTATCTGAAGGCGATAGATGTGGTTGCAAAAAGACTTCCGGTCCTGTAGAAGTCTATGGGAAAAAGGGTTTCTTTCTTGACCTCTGTAAACACATTGCTGATGAAGTCATGGTTTTAGTCACTCATTTTGGGTCATACTGAATGAAAACTTTGTGTATTTTGTAAATCATGGTCATACCATGTTTCAAACAGGAGCATTAGCACTGTTATTTTCCGCTTGCTCATTGGCTAATGACTCATCAATCACAAGCCATTAGCCAATGAGCAAGTGGTTTCACAGTCAAACCCGCCCCTTTTCGTCACATCCAGTTTGTTGCATCCAAGTTGGAGATGGCGAAAAGCGCTCATCTTGAGGCTTTAAAACGGGAGTTCCGAAACCAACGGGTGACGTCACGGTAGCTACGTCCATCTTTTTTACTGTTCATGCTGCAACCACAGAAGTCGCCCCCTGCTGGTTATTAGACCAATTGCAGGTTTGAGGCACTTCAGCATTGACCTAAGTTTTCAGAGCCAGAAGCTACGTCCATCTTTTATATACAGTCTATGGCTTTAACTAGACTTCTACAGCACAGATCAGCTTATTAAAAGCTCAGTTATTTCACAGTGTGTGATATTGTGAATGCAACACTATCAAAAGCACCAACGTTGTTCAGTTTAAGAGGTCTGACATCCACTTCAGTTCAGTTTTGACTCTAGAAAGAGGGCTAATTATCTGAAACCCTGATCACGGCAAATGTGTGTGAAGTGATGTCGTGTGTGTTTCGTAATCCGCTTCAATTTTTTTTTCTTTTTTTTTTGATAAATTGTGTCATGTAAGGACTGTTTGAATGTTTTCCCAACCCTCAGTGAGAAAAGACGCTTAAAACCTGTAGGTGGATCAAAGAGGAGGAACAAGTGTGTGTGTGTGACAAATATCATCTCTCTGAGCTGAGGTTTGTGTGTCATACACAGCAGTGTATTCACACCTGTACTCTTGGCTGAGTGTGTATTTTTGGATTTATAGTGTAGATAAAAAGATTGAGATTAAAGCGGGGTTGATGTTTTATTTATATATTTTTAGTGTGTGTGTGTGTGTGTGTGTGTGTGTTGGAGTGTCATTATTCTAAGTGGCAGTTCTCTCTCCCACACAGCGTGGACTTCATCACACCGACGGGCTTTGAATGACCCTTTTAGTCACACACATAGGCAGCTGTGTTTCCATCACTTCAGAGGACATTACATTGATTTCGATTTATTTCCTCGAGTCCAGAAAGTCCTCACTGGTATGAATGAATTGTAATGAATACTAACAACCTAATATATGATCAGTGGTACCATACAGGGGTGTTCAAAATCTAAGACCGCCAGATTGATGATTGTATTTTTGGTAAATGTGCCTTCAGGCATTTTTTAAAATTTATTGTGTAGGGATCTATAAGTATAAGCCCCTGTACAACTGCGGTGAGAGCTTGGTTCACATTGCTGATAAAAAGTCATTTTTTGCCAAGGCTGCCCTTTGTCACTGATTGCATTCATAACTTTCATGGATATAATTTCGAGGAGCCTCTAAGAGGTGGCAGGTTTCTGGTTCGGTGGCCTCAGGCACTCGTCTTTGCTTTTTTGCATTTTGCAGCCAAGTGTAATGCAGCATAGATAAGCATTAACACCTCCAAGCCCATGGTGGAGTGCTCACTCCGGGTTGGTCATGAGTTACTGCCCCAAGAGGAGGAGCCCAAGTATCTTGGAGTGTTGTTCACAAGTTAGGGAAGAGCGGAGCGGGAAACTGATGGACAGATTGATGTACAGGTCTGTTGTGGTGAAGAGACCTGTACCTGTACAGACAAGGTCCATCTACGTTCCCACCCTCACCTATGGCCATGAGTGTGGGTAGTGACCGAAAGAATAAGACTTAATATACATCGATCAAGCATAACTTTATGACCACCTGCCTAATATTGTGTTGGTCCCCCTTTTGCTGACCATATGCAACAAACTGTGATGCACTGTGTATTCTGACACCTTTCTATCAGAACCAGCATTAACTTCTTCTGCAGTTTGAGCCACAGTAGCTCGTCTGTTGGATCGGACCACACGGGCCAGCCTTTGCTCCCCACGTGCATCAATGAGCCTTGGCCGCCCATGACCCTGTCGCCGGTTCACCACTGTTCCTTCCTTGGACCTCTTTTGATAGATACTGATCACTGCAGACCAGGAACACCCCACAAGAGCTGCAGTTTTAGAGATGCTCTGACCCAGTCGTCTAGCCATCACAATTTGGCCCTTGTCAAACTCGCTAAAAACCTTACGATTGC
>VUQI01019035.1:11895-26168 GCA_015106735.1 Paratilapia polleni | reverse complement strand
AAAACCTTTTGCCTCCATTTTGATGGTAATTTGATGATGGCTTAGGAAGTCTCTCCCTCACAGAGGTGGGACCTATTTCAGCTTCCCCACAGCATTCATTCATTCATTCCCTTTCACTGATTGAATGTCCTGAAACTGAGCTCGAATTTCACTGTAAAAATTCTCCTGTCAAAGCTGGTACCAGAGGCAGCTAGTGGAAGTCTGGTTACTTTGCAGCAACATCCAGTTTTACTGCTTCATGTTATGTTATATTGTATAGCCTGGCCCTGACTGGCTGCCACTCATGTTAAAGTACAGTATATTGCCTGACCAAGCACTGTCATAGCAAGCCAGTTTGTAACAGTGAATGAGATGGTTGAATTAATAAATTGCACAGTTTTTAAAACACAAAGTAATGGCAGGAACTGGGAGAAACGACTGTCACTGTATGTAATAAACTGCTTTATTTTAGCTGTATCACTCTGTACATTTGGATTAGTTTCATTCCTCAGGCTATTCAAGTTGGTTCACTAGTTTACTCCTTGTGGATAAATTATTGACTTCAAATAACAATTTCAGCTAAAGAAAATCACTATTTAATTCTCATCAAGCCGAACATGAGGCGCTATACTCCCTGCAGCCCCCAGTGACTACTCGCTGGATATCTCTTTCATCAAACCAGTGCCATGATATTCTCTGGAGGGTATTATTGGCAGTTCTAAAAGTGGCGTGTATCCATGTGTGTTCAGTCCAGTACAGAAAACATGCTATGCTCTTAAGAGTTGCTCTCATAAACAGTGATCAGAGCCACCCAAACTGGCAGCACTTGTTGCTGTGCTTTGGCTGAATTTATTCATGTCTCATCTCCTAACTGAATTTGTGCCATTTAATAGCTTTAAACTTGCCATCAGTTGCCAAGTGCTGCTTGTAAAGTGAGTGATTTCTGTCTTTCACATTTGAAGATTTTTATTCATGCTTTCAAATGCCATTCTGGACTCATTCTTTGTGAGTGGATGTCAGATCAATAATAGGCCATCCATGACACACACAAGCATCCCTTATAGAAGTTTAGTGATGGAAAGGACTCACAAAGTTTAGTTGACCCCAAGTCCCGAAGGTACTATAGAACTGTCATGGAAGCATCTCAAATTCATTTTGCAGCATGGCAACAAGCCCAAACACTGTCATAAGAAGTATCTTCAGCTGTAAGAAGAACAGCAGATGGTGTCCCCACAGAGCCCAGTTGTCACCATCATAGCCAACCATCATAGTCAATCAATCAGTCTGGGATTACACGGAGAGACAGAAAGACACTAAGATAGCCAAAAGCCCCAAAAGAACTGTGGTGAGTTCTCTGAGATGCCTGAAACAATCTACCTGCAGAGTACTTGAAAAAACAGTGTCTGTGTATACAGAGGAAAACTCACTCACATAATGACTGCATTTGTGTTTTTTTCTCATTCGTTACATCAGATAGCTTCACACAAACCTGTTCCATTGCTTTCTTTGACACTGGTCAATAAGCTCATCAGTTAATCAGTTGTTTACTGACTGAAACATTGCATGAATGTGAATATTTGGTGTTATTCTTTTTTTTTGTCAGTAAACAGAATATCTTCACGCTTTGGACTTTTGTTGTGGGGAAGAAATGACAAGTAACTTGAAAATGTCACTGCTCTGGAAGACTGAGCATTTAATTAAGGAAATAAAAAACTGTTTAACTGGTAATGAAAATAACTTTTAGCCACAGCCCTCTAATAATAACTATTCAACCAGCCCGGTAATGTACATACTGGTGGCTTGTGTCTGCACTGCCTGCTCTGATTAGTTTTGCTAACCGCAAAGTCTGCTTCAGTAACGGCTTCGACTTTTTATTAGTGGTGTATCAGTTTTGCACAGTTTGCTTTATACTTTTGTTGTTTGTTTTTTAAGGGTCTGAAAAAGGAAAAAAAAAAACGGGGAGGAAAAAAATCAAAAGCACGATGACAGTGGCATTTGGACTCACATTTTAAAGCGCTTTTCTACTGCTTACTCTACAGGCTACAGTTACCCATACATCTGTAAATGAAAATAAACTCTCTGCCAACAGTCACTCTGTAATCTATTACTTCCTGTTTACACCTATTTATACCCACTTTTTACACCACAAAACATACTCCTAACAAAAAAGGTTTAAACAGATGCTTAGTTAAACTGAGTATTTCATAGACTGTATATAAAAGATAGATGTAGCCACTTGACATCACCCACTGGTTAGTGAAGTGCAGGTTTTGCTAAGTGTTTTTGCTGTTGCTGTCTTGGTGCTGGACTTGATGAGTGAGGAGTGGATCTGACTGAGAAACAGAGACACTGTAGGCTCATAGACTAGCCACATGTCAATCACGAGGTAGCCCCGCCCTAAAGCAAACCCTGCCTTATCCTCCTTTATGACCCTAATGGAACCATAATGTACAAAATGATCAAAAGGTTCTATTCAGTAAGACTTGAAACCAGCGATTGAGACTGATCAGGAAAGGGTTTAGTTAGCTGAAGGGTTGTTTTAGAATAGATGACTATTTTTGTAACTCCAGAAGTTGTCCCTTGCTGAAAGATTGAAGATTTAAGGCACTTTCACATTGGCTTGACTTTTCAGACCCAGAAGCTACATCCATCTTTAAAATACAGTTTATGGTATTTGTCCACAAAGCTTGGTTAATATACCAGCAGTATCCCTGAAGTTAACTACAGCTGTGAAGCATCCATTTCTCTGCCACTGCTGTCACAAATTCCTCCTGGTGTCTGTGTCCTGCCTGCAACTCTAATAGTAATGTAATAAGAGCTCCACAGTGGTGGTAGATTTTGGTCTCTGTTTCAGAGCAATGACACTCATATTATCAGCTAAAGGGAATATAAAAGTCTTGCTTGAAGATTATATTATTGAAGGTCCAACATCTACTCCAAGTGACAGTTTCAGTTGCTGGAAATGGATTTGCATGATTTGGGCTCTCATCTCTGTTGTAGTGTTGTGAGATAATGTGACGTCTTGAAAGAAACTCATAAAGTATGTGTTAATGTATCTTGTGTCTGTTTTGAATAAAAATCAGTTGGACCAGCAGCTGTGTAAATGCTGTAGCAATTCCTCTTAAAGTGCTGTTGGGTATGTGGCAGTCTCCACCTTCAAACCTGTATGTCCATGTCAAGACAAAGACCTGCTCTACATAGCCACTAATATGTCAGTGCATGAAAACCACAGGATTTCTGTTTGTGGCTGAGCACATGTTGAGTCAGACAGTACTGAGGCAGCCTAATAGAGGAGAAATGAGAAAGTGGAGGCTGAGGATAAATGCGGGGAGAGATTCATGGCTTTCATTTTCAAAGCAAAAAAAAATGAGCTGCTATTGCTTTTATGGAGCAAAATTGCGAGGCTGATGGAAATGTTGGAAAACTAGTCAAGACTGAAACTTTCACACAGTTTTAAATGTGGAGTTCTTTGCATTGCTTCTTACACGGTTGGAGAGCGAAACATTTGACTCAGCAGGCTGGGAGCTTAGCTCAGGGAAGTTTTCTGTCAGGTTCTTCTCTTATCTGGTTTTGTAGCTGGGGAGAAGGTAGGCGGGAAAGCAGGAAAGAGTGCTGCTCAGGATGAGCAAGCTTTTCTAGCTGCAGTGTTACAAGAACATTTGAGGCAGAAGCTGGAAAGAGGAGCCCCTTTCTTTTTACATGCATGCTCACAGAAGGATTCTGGGAAGTTTGCGAGTTCACTCCACTTCTTAGTAGAGAAGGTGGCACTGGGCGAGTAAAATGCACTGTTAACGGTTGGCCTTTATCTGTGGTGTCTGAAAGTGCTTCACGCTGTGTCAGTAGTTCTCAAGCCTTCTCTGGTAAGTGGTGCTTAAAGCATGTCATTATGGTCAGGCTGTGGGACGTCAGACAGTGGTCGAAAAACTCTGAAAGCCTTCTCACAAGTTATTACCTACCATTTACCATATGGCAGAGGACCTGACTTTCGTATACTACAGGATAAATAGCTGTGAAATCGGGGAAGAGCCCAGCTGTTACTGGCCTGTCAGAGATGCTTTTGTATCGGATTGATATGTCCAGTATACACTGTTATGGAAATGCTTCTTTTTACAGAACACAATGAAGAAAAAGATGCTTGCTGTAATGTAGAAACACTGTTATCAAATGGTCTGTCCAGCAGGGCAGCTCTGACTCCATTGATTACAATCCTGTCAACACTGTCTCCAGCACATGTAGCAGAGCAGCATCAAAGCTGAGCAGACTGTAGCGTGGAGTCTCAGTGTCTTCACAGAAAGATGCTTAGTAGTTTGCGAAATACTTTGTTTAAAAGTTAATACACAAATTAAGACATAATTTTCTCTTTTCAGTATAGCTCTAGTGTACGTTTAAGAATATAAGCCAATATATTAATGTTTGAATTTTTTTACTCCCTAAAAATCTCATCATCAAACTTGTTCCCACTGCACACCAAAGGTCAAGCCAAAATTTAAAGCACACCTGTATTCATATCTGTGTCATCAGTTTCTTTTCAGACTAAGATACTTTTGATAACCCATCTGTAGCATCTGAAGCTAGCATGATACATGCTACTTTTTCCAAAAGTGTTGCCATGAAAAAGGGATATACCTTGCCTCCGTGTCTTTATTAGAAACTTTCATGCAATCCAATAAAAGTTCTTGCTGCTTCTGGTTCAGAACCGGCACTCTTTTGAGGAGAACTGTGACACCGGTGTGTTTGGGCACACTGCTGTAGTGCGTCTCCAATAAAAAATTGTTAGTTAGATTTGGTTGCTAGGGAAATAAAGAAGCTCTGCTGAATGGGAGGCTCAGTCAGAGGACAGAGATTTAAGATTTGAAGAAAATTCAAGGGGATTTCCCTTTATTTTAGAACTTTTCAGAATTACCTCTCACTAAATATTTAATCTTGCATTAAAGGAGGACATGACATCACTGAGTCATGGAGGAACTTTATTAGACTTCCCTTGAAGAAGAGGGTGGCATCTTGCCAGTAAGTAGAACCAGAATACATGCTGCTGGTTCTGTTCCAACAACACCTCTTACATTTACCTACCCAGTATATAGAATAATACATAATGAGTCAAACACAGTAGGCCTTCAGTGACTTTGTTTTTATGATGTGCAGATTCAGGTTAAGTTAGTTTTCTCACTTTGGCTCAGGCTGCGTCATATCTTCTCGTTTGAGTTTTTGAATCCAAACCAGCAGACTGTTGGAGTGTACAGGCAGCACTTTGAGCTGACGGACTGCAGCCACTGCTGTGTCTCCCTGACCTCTTGTTCAGTCATTTCTAATCAAGGTTGTGTCAATGACCTTTTGGAAGCTTTCAAAGCTGTGAAAAATCTGCACCATTTCTAAGCTTTTCAGTAATCTTTTCCAGCCTGACTGGCTTTAATAGGGCCCACAGAGAATCAGGCTGTATCTGTATAGCTGTATGTGTGCTAAGAACCTTGTTTAGGATTTTGCTGCATTTGAAAGGAATACAATACATTCAGACTATTTGTCTGTAGTACCATGACTTTTTGATGGCTGTTGAATGTGTCAGTTAGTATATAGTATGGTTATTGTTCTGTGGGTCTAAATCCTGTTTTTTGAATCTCTGAGCCTATATCGAATCGTTAGGCAGAGGAAAAGCATCATAATTGGACTGAGTGATGAAGTGCTTCTGTGAGAAGTACTGTAAAAAAAGGTTTGGGAGTAAAGAGAATTACTCATTGCTAAACTCGACTTCCCCGCATCTCAGAGTCCCCGGCCCTTAAGTCCAATTATCTCAATGCAGAGATGTTGTCTCAGCGTTAGTTCAGCGCTGTCATCTTGCAGCTGCTGCAGACGTTCCATCCTCCCCAAAACAGCTTTCTTTCCTCTTTCAATTTCCTCTCTTGTCTACAATGGTTAAAACGCATCCTTGAGATATTGGTGTGTGTGTGTGTGTGTGTGTGTGTGACAGCTCTCTGAAAACGAGGTCGGTTTAGACAGATGTCTCATC
This sequence comes from Paratilapia polleni, assembly GCA_015106735.1. Classification (NCBI taxonomy): domain Eukaryota; kingdom Metazoa; phylum Chordata; class Actinopteri; order Cichliformes; family Cichlidae; genus Paratilapia; species Paratilapia polleni. The sequence continues at coordinate 20,188 of VUQI01019035.1, read as the reverse complement.
AACTTCAACTTGTTCTATCAAAGTATTGCAAACTCATTTGCCCTCATCGAATTATCCACTTTTCATGTCATGTTTCATTTCCTGACTGTTACATTCTAGATGTCTTGAACTGGGCCCTGTAGCTGCTGGACTCACTACACTTTTCTTCATCAAATCTTCATAAAGAGGAAAGATCTTCCATCATGAGTGGACTTAACTAAAGATAATTTTCATCATAGTTTTCTTTATTCCTAATTTATTCATAGTTTAAAATGTCAAAAAACTGAAAAATATCCTTTTGCAGTTTCGTAAAGCACCGTGTAACCCTGTTTGATTCATCTAAGCAGCAGAAAGAAATCATACATATTCAGTTTACAGTTATATAAATCATGGACAAGTGATAAATCCTCTTTTGAGGATCAACATTTTCTATTCTGATCTTTAACACGCCTAAAATGACTCTTCCTCATTTATTGAGATTAAACCCAAGCTTCACATCCTCTTGGATAACAAGAACAAATGACTCATTTTAGTTTCTAAATACAGTTCTTAACCCTCTGGTGGGCCCTCCAGTTGTGAAGGGCTCAACTGATATTGGTACCTGAGGCACTGGACTCCAAGTCTGAGGAAACCAAACACATCTACATATTAACCATCTGTCTTGGTTAAACTTGCTTATATCTTACACAACCAAATTCATACAGTTTTTATAGCCTGTGAAATCCTGACTGTGAGTATTGCAATTAAACTTCTTCTTAATGTTTTTGTCTTCATCATTAATGAGAGTAAATAACATCAATTAGAGCAGTTAAGGTCTTTAGACTTCCAGGATGATTAATGATTATTCCTAGAGTCCAACTGGTTTATCGGCTGGCTGATATTAGTTATTATTTGCCAGTCTTTCTGTATAGGCATTTATAACGACAAAGAAATGTTATGAATGTTGACGTTGCATAATTTGTCCACCAGAGGGCACTCTGCAAACCATAACCAACACCATAACCAGCTGACCTGAACAGAGTTGGGCAGAACATAAACAAGTAAATTAGTACACATAACAAATGTTAGGGAAGTCTGTTTGTTTCATGAGTCTGAAAGAAAAAAATAATGGCCAGTATACCAGAATATTGGAGTTTTAAATCACCCAATATTGGTATCGGTATCGGGCTTAAAAATCCTATATTGGTTGGGCTCTGATTACTTCGTACTGTACAGTTAATCAAACAAAAACCTAATGAATTGATTAGCAACAAAAGTGCTTGTAAGTTGCAACCAGAGCCCGGCTAATATTGGAATACTGGGGCCGATACCAATCACTATTCCAGCAGTGCTTGACTCCACCCCACTGCTTAGCAGACGGTGAAATTGTGCATCTGTATTAAATTTCTGGCGGTTTCATGGTATTTAACAGTGCTATTACTGTTTATTATTTCTGCATGGGTCTTTATATGGGTTTACAGTGGTTCATCCTTCTGTCAGGAGCATATAGAGCATAAAAACATTTTAATATCATCATAAAAAAGAAATGAAATATAAATAAAAAAAACTAAACAGTCTGGCTCGTTAGCGTTAATGTTTCCACAGCAGAGCTGTGAAGCTCTGAAACGAACTCCATTTGGACTTCTTCTTCCAAACCCTGTGGTACAAATGGATGTGTTAGCATTAGCATATTATCTTTGCCCCTGTCTGTGTGTGTGGAGGAGCTGCCTGAGCCCTGTCCACAGTGACCGTTCAGCATAGAAGCAGTGAGACCAGAAATAGAGCAAAATGAGTGAAATTTTTTTTTTTTTAAAACCAAACAGCAGACACAGCTTCTCTGTGTGCATCCCTGCTCCCGTTTCTTCACCCTCCATCTGTCTTGCTGTTCTTGAATGTAGCAGAGCCTAGCTATTAACAGACTGTTATGCTACATGGCTAGCTAGCATTACCCAGCATGCTGTTCGGCAGTATGATTTTGTAAATGTACCATAGGGTTTCCCTGGGTTAGTTGTGGGTTATTGATTGTTTTCTTATATTAAACTTTGTGTCATTTGATCAGAACTGTAAGTATGAAGAGTGCTCAGTTAATACACGCCCCCTCAGTGTGCTCCACAGTGCTCCTGGTGGCCAGTAATAAATAATACATTTAAATACCATGAAAAATAACAGTTGCCGCTATGTTTGTTCACCAGTATTTGATAAATTCATATTATTCCTGACATTAAGACCAGTATGCCACACAGCACTTCTATATATGTACATACACTGTATATACGCTGGTACTGCTATAGGCCAATGCTGGTCACTGATATTGGTCAGCCAGGTTCTAAGCTCCTATGTATGTATGCGTGTGTTTGCCTGCAGAGGTCTGAGACCTGGACGTCACCTGGAGGACGACGACCTTGTGCCTGAACTGGCTCACATCCATCCCAGAGAGAGACCAGACTGGGAGGAAACCATCAGTGCTATGGTGAGACACACATTACTTTTTTAATATGGATTTTTTTTTTTTACCCACCCACTCAAAACACAGCCACACATTATCAGAGTGAGCTGCTGAAGAATCACCCTGCGGCTGGGTGACTCCCCCTCGCTGGGTAATGGTAACAGGACGTTAAATAAAGATGTTACAAAAGCAGTTTATTAATGCTGGCTTGTCAGTGAGTACTACATCCAGAAAAAAAAAAGTACCCTGTGAAAGTCATCAGATCCAATTATGTATTTATTTATTTTATGCACAAAGGACATAATTTCCTGTAATCCTGTATTTAGATTGTTCCAGAAAAGAAGAGCATGTCTTTAAGCAGTAAATCAGCAACATGGAGTAACACATTTATATTAAGCAGGCTTCACAACTGTAATGCTCATCTATCTGGTCTACCCTAGAATATTATAAATCAGCTAGAATTGATTGAGAACTGTGCAGCCCGAGTGCTTACTAGAACCAGAAGCAGAGAACACACAGCACTAATTTTAAAGTGCCTCCACTGGCTGCCTGATTTCATATTGGCTTTAAAATCCTCTTAGCTCTTTGTTAAACACTTAATGGTGTTGCTCCAGGATGCATGCATGTCTGACTTCCTGATGGTGTGTGAACCAGTACGGGCCTTCGGGTACTGGGAAAGAGCATGCCAGTAGTTCAAAAGTGCAGAACAGAAACCTTCTGGGACTCGGCTTTAAGCTGGATATCTTGAAATAAAAATGTAAAACCTGCTTCTTGAGCATGCCTTTTGATCGAGTGAGCTGTATAGACATTACACACTATATTTTTATTCACTTACTTCATTGTAGTTACTTTGGAGTTGTATTATTGTTCTTTTTACATCTTTTAATTTTTATCCAGCATTGCATTGTTTTCTTCACCTTCTAAAGCTTATTGGTTATCATGTATTGTCTTATTATTGGCTTGTCAGTTATTTGTGAAGCACTTTGAACTGCACTAACTGGCATGAAAGGTGCAATACAACTAAACTTTAATTGGTGGTTTACACCAATAAGTGGTGCGAAAGCTGCAGTATCGCTCTCTGTTATCTAGTAAAAACAGCTGACTCATTTGTCTCATCACAAATGACAACGGAGGAACTGAGATTCCAGGCATTAAGAGCTTTAGACAAAGTGTAGATCATTGTAGAGTCAATGTTGTGGTTACATAACTGCAGTTGTGTGCACATTCAGCAAACGGTAAAAACAAGTGAGAGAAAATTGGCAAGACCCCCTGAATAAGTGAAACATGTTGTTGTTTTCCTTTTTTTGTGCAGTTTGTCGTCAAAATAGGAATGTAAAAATAATTCAATTAATAAATAAAATGTCTGTCACTTTTATAGAATACTGCCATAGAAGACATCTTTTTAAGCAAAATGCAGGGGTTTGTGATCACAAACATTTAAACAGACAGACTGGACTGACTGAAATCATTCAGAATTCTTGTCTCTGGAGTACACATTTTATACCAGGCACGTTTTTCAGATCTCTGCTGTTTATTACTTATAAAGACAAAGTGAGTGATGTAGTTAAAGAGAAATTAGCGACTACAGCAGCTGCAGAGTGGCACTTTCAGTAGACTTTTTCATTACAGCAAAAGCAGCATGTAAACAAATCAGATTGCTCAGAGACACTTTATATTTATCACTCAGTGGTAATGCTGAGCTTCTAATAAATGAATCGGGCATATGGTGATAATATATTTGTAAAATGACATTTACTGTACTCTGTGACTTAGCACAAACTTAGCTCAGCCTTTGGACCACATTACATCATTGTCATTAAAACGTGGTGACAAAGCAGGTCATATAGAGGAGGCATCCATGAATCCACAGTTTCCACACTTTGTTCCCTCATGGCGCACTTATTGCAGACAGAGCTGGTGTATGGAAGCTGTATAGGCTATATGAACAAAAGTACGGGGCCCCCTACACATTACACCTGCAAGAGCTCCTTGGCGATCTGATGTTAATACCAGAGGAGGTTTGGAACTCTGCAGTCACTGAGTCAGCAGAGCCTTTGCAACTTTCAGGCACCTGTGCCTCAGTACGCAGCAGCCCTGCTCTGTAGTATACGTGCTCTGCTACTTCATGACTGAGCCACTGTGGTTCCCAATTGCTTCCAATTTGCAATAACACCACTTACAGTTGATTGTGAAATATCTAGGAGGGAAGGAATTTCACAAGCTCGCTTGTTGCAACGGTGACATCCTATTACAGTACCACACTTAAATTCAGTGAGCTCTTTAGAACAACCCATTCTTTCACAAATGTTTGTAAAGGCAGGCTTCATGGCTAGGTGCTTGATTTTATAAACCTGTGCCAATGGGACTGAAAACACCTGAATTCAAAGATTAAGAAGTGTGGCCCATTACTTTTGTCCATATGGTGTACTTTAAGTTGTTTGTAATAGCACACATGACTATGGACATCTGCATTTTATGTCCCTGCCCTGTGATTAAAGCCTGTATGTCAGATCATTACACTTATTGAAAATATCTCAATATTCAATATCCTGGACATGAGCGTAAAGTACAAATATGTACGAATCAACAGATTTGTATATATTTAGTATTTCTTTCATATAGACGATGGAATTTACAGAAGTACCCTAATGCAGAACTGTCCCTTTCTGCCATCAGTTCAGCTCCATCAGCAAAATACATCATTAGCATTTGCAAACATTAAAAAGATCTGTAGAAAAAGAGAACCAAAATCCAGTTATGTGTGGGTCAAATGAGTGAGATCTGCAAGAGAAAGCGTGCACCTTTCATTTTTACCGTCCGTGTGTGCAGCCATCTCACTTTGGCTGCTTTTTATAAAATACAGTCATTTTAAAACCTTGAAGTTGAACTTATTGTTTTGTCCTGCGATCACTGCAATTCAATGAAGTCTGCTGCTGACATGTCTGATCCTGTGAGAACACCTCCCTGCCCTGATCAGCTTGTTTGCTGCCTGTCAATTCCTTATCAGAGTCTGTATTCAGCCACTGGGCTGATGAGTTGTCTGTCTCTCCTATCGAAAACTGTCTTTCCTCTGCTCCCGAAAGACTATTGCACATTCATGATTAATGCAGATAACTGTCGGTGTTCTAAAGCTACCCCACTCCAAGCTCTTTGCACAGATCAGTCATGTACCTGCTGTCTGTGCGCTCCTGTGTCATCTGTTTATTTCATCTCTCCACACTCATCCCATTCACCAGACGCCAGTCATTCATTATTTCCTTTCCTCCCCTTATTTGGTTTGGGTCTTGCTTCCTACATCAGCAGCACGGTGAAAATGAGGCCGTCTCCATGGTAACATGCCGAACCACCCGTGGTCGGCGTGTGGTTGGAGCCGTATCGCGAGTGCTCACTTCGATCGGGCAACAGAGAGGAAGAGAAACAACAATCTGAGCAGGCTGCTGAATATTAATCACAGAGGCGGGGCTTTTAATACTGCATGTGTGCTATTCTTTGTTCAATTTTTGATACAAGAGGGTCTGTGTGCGCTGGGGCAGCATGCATTATGTATGTCTGCGGCGGCTCGAGGAGGTGACAAGACGAACTGAGAACAACTTAGTGTAAGCTGTCACACCAACGCACTGTTGCACTGTGTAGGAGAGATCATATTCTGTGTCAGCTGCACAGCAGTGCACGAAGAACAAAACATGCACACACCTGTGCAACGTGGTGAGAAAATGAGCTGCAGAATCTTTTTCAGGAACTTAGATTCCTACATTCTACATCACATGCAGCATTTAGATTATAGATGTATTTTTTCCCCATTTGAGCAATGATGCTAGAGTAATCTGTTTGTTTTTGATTAAGATGACATTGTATTTGGTCTTACCAACAGTTCCAACACCCAGGGATTTTTATTTTTCTTGTAACATAAGCCAGAATAAAGCCTGTTTTGTAGTACTACACTGAATTCAGGTGGCAGCTTCACTTGTGTACTTGTATATGCTCAGACATATACAAACAGTGTTTGTCTATACTGGCAGAATACATCAGGTTCACTCTGCCATCACGAGTGGAACTATAGCTGTTCATGTTGGACTTGGAGCTAATGGATATTGAACAACAATTTAGTTTTATTGAAACACAGGAAGGAAAGAAGACTTGAACAGACTGAGTCTATACATGTTATCAGAGCTGTGAAAACAAGAAAACAGCATGTCTAACTGGCAGAATACTGGCTACTGCATTAGCATTTTGAGATACCTAGATACAGCCACGGTCCTCGATGTTTTGTGTGGCAAGTAACTGAATGAGAAAAGAGTCTAAATATTTTATCACAGATCAATTCATAGTAGGATACAGCAGTGCAATATTGTAGATGTAAATGCATACAATTTTTTAAAAAAATTCCCAATCAGGAAGAAATGTAAAAAACAAACAAACTATAAACTGCCACAATAACAAATATAAACTACCTTTGAACTGAAACATTTCAAATATTAACTGAAAGCAACACACAAGACAGCAAACCTAAACAGACTACAGACTGCTTACTACTTGGCAGTCAGTCATCAAAACTAGACATGACCCCATGCTATAGTACTAGAAATCAAGTTTCTAGTATTATAGCAGTGGAACCAGTGGAACCAGGACCTGCCAGGAGCAAGAGAACTTTGGGTATTTTGCCCCCTAAAAAAGTCTTAAGCGATGAATCAGCTGTCAAAATAGTCGGTCATCAATCAGTTGTTTTTCTGTTGGTTGATTTCTCCACTAATCCTTTCAGTTCTGCTGCATAGAAACAGCTACAATGAGTGCTGTCTGTTGCCTCCATCACCCTTGTCCTGTTAACACCTTGAATAGAGGTGGTGCACAAAGTCTCAGTGGTCTGACCTCATCTGCATAGCACCTTAACTGTCACTGACCGTCTGGCTGAGCTGAATACAGGAAACTTTCACGGTTCTCGGCCACCTTGTCTTCATCTTATTTAAATCTTAGTTGCAGCAGCTCTTTGCTTCTGCTTCCCATAGATGTGTTTTGTATCTCTGTCTTTTCCTCTTTACCTTTATTTTAGTTTTTCTGGGCGCCTTCCAGCAACATGCTGACAGATTATTGAAATGACAAGTCCACAGTGAACATATCCACTGATAAAATCTGCTTGCACTAACGTAGGTTCCCCAGACTCTGTTCATGTTTTACTGACCACATCTGCTTTTTTTTTTTTTTCCCAGTCTAATTTAAGCTAAATGAAGCAAGTGAGTCACTTTAATTTGAAAACGGTAACAATATTTCTCATTTGAGGTCTCAACATGGCAGAGAAGACACTTTGGACTGAAGGCTATTTCATAACATGTTTAAGTGTCAGAGACCTTGCAGCACGAGTGCAGCAATACTCTCCCTTGGCTTGTCTATCTGCTAGGTGTATGAGGGGCATTCAAGGATATCAATTACCATACATTTAGATTAAGGATGCCCGAATCTAGCTTTTTCCAGAACCGATATGATACAGACACCTTGGTTTGGGTCTGTCAATACAGAGTGCTTGTTCAGTGCCAGTGTTAAATGAATGAGCTGCGATCCTCTCTGGAAGGAAGAAACTGTGAATAACTCTTTTATAAGACAACATCAGGCTGCACGTAAACATTGCTTTCCTAATTTTCTAAAATAAAATGTAATAAATAAAATATCCAAGAACATAAATTTATTAATCTGGTATTTATTAGTGAAATAATAAATGACAACAGAGCAAGATAAACTGAAGTAAAAAAAAAAAAGTTTTTTTTTTTGGTTTTTTTTTTTTTTCCCTATTTTTTTTTTTTTTTTTTTTTTTTTTTTTTTTTTTGGGTTTTTATTTTTTTTTTTTTTTTTTTTTTTTTTTTTTTTTTTTTTTTTTTTTTTTTTTTTTTTTTTTTTTTT